>CAUYPK010056203.1:70000-112500 GCA_963574355.1 Loris lydekkerianus | reverse complement strand
GCAACAAGAAAGGCTGATTTTTTTTTTTCTTTCTTTCTTTGTTAGAGAAGCAGAGATCAGGCCATCCCCAGAGAAATGAGCAGGTGTGGCCATTTATAAGCATGTCTGCTTATATTACAAACCAGCATAAGAAAAGTTTGAAATGATTTGAAAAGATCTGCTAAACAGTTTTAATGTTTCACCCTAAATCCTATTTATTCAGTCAAGAGCTGATCAGGCTGGCAGTAACATATCTAGTCTACCTAAACCTTTAAAGATCCTATAATTTTATTTTTTATTTTATTCTGTCTTCTATAATAAGTGGATAAGTAGGTGCACTTTGGTAATCCTTGCCTCTGGACAAGCACAGAATTCTTTTTTTTTTTTTTTTTTTCTTTTTTGGTCCATTCTGAATGCCTAATAACAGTCTTGCTTCCTGTCTAATGATGAAAGGGAAGCAGTCAGGTTTTCTTTTTTCTTAGTTTACTATAAAATTGAGGAATTTCATGGGCCATTTTGAGAACAGAATCCTGTCAAATATTAGTAGCACTAAATAAGACTCTTTTAAAAAAATTTAGTTTAAAATTTATTTAGCCCAATTAAAGTCGCATTAGTAAGACTGTATGAAACATTGAAGACAACACAAGTGAACACAGGATATCATGTTACTGAGGAAGATGAAGGGCATGGAATTTTGGATATGTTTTTGATAGACATAGAGTGCTTTATTATAAATACAGTTTTAAAAAGTAATGATGCAAACTACATTATTTGAAGTAATGTATTTAAAAAGTTATATTGAAGCTTAGTTCATGAAAGACATTTGTGCAGATGTTTCTTAAATAGAAAGTCTTCGCAATCTGTATTTTTCAGGTGATTAAATAAAAATATCTAATGTTATGAAAGACAGCCTTAGGTAGTGATTGGGTAGGTAATGCTCTCAGCAGCTACATTGACAGTTTCTCGTGTTCTAATTCTCCTTCACAAATCCATGGCATCATTTTTTGGCTAAAGTAATGTCAGTCGGTGACATTTGCGGCAAGTATAAAAAGGACCCCCTATGGCAGCCATTTTTATTTGATTCTTAAGAGCCAAAGGCTGCTGAAAGAACAAGTGAATGAAGTTGAGGATTGGAGAAGTTTGATTTTCTTGTTCTCTGTGAAATGAAACTCTAGTCTTTTTCTTTCCCTTCCCCTTAAAAGCAAAAGTCTACTAGGGGGTTGTAGCTGTGTCAAAGCCGCTGGGATGCCACTGCTGATCACTTTAATTACTACGACTAAGGAGGATAAAATTAAAAGTAGCACCATTGAAGCAGTGGAAGAAAGCTTGCCTAGATGTCAGTGAACTGTGAAATATAAAAATTGCATACCAATACATTTTTATGGAAAGGAAACAAGGAATTACATTACTTATTCTTGAAGAGTTTGTCCTTAAATTGTAGAGTTTTACTAGGGTATCTATCTATATCAGATTATAGACTATCTCAGAATGATAAGGAAATAGTAACCTGAAGACATGCTGTGAAAGGGCTAAATATTATTTTAATATGTGGCCAAAGTGGTTAATTCTGATTCATCTTCTATATTTGAATACCTAAGTCCATTCTATTGAAATATGGCCTCCTTTTGTGTACCATAACAGGACTTTTGCCATATCCTGAAGATGTTAGCAAAGAGAAAAAGCAAAGCTTAAATGTGCTATATTCATCACTTTTCTAAAAGCTTATAATTCAGGGTCAGGAATCTATGTTTTAAATGAATATAAACAAAGTAGTTTCTCACCATCTCTTTATATTC
Organism: Loris lydekkerianus; assembly: GCA_963574355.1. NCBI lineage: Eukaryota > Metazoa > Chordata > Mammalia > Primates > Lorisidae > Loris > Loris lydekkerianus. The sequence continues at coordinate 110,725 of CAUYPK010056203.1, read as the reverse complement.
ACTAGCACAAAGGGGAATTTAAACTGACTTGTATAGTCCAAGTGTACCTAAAGAATTGAAATTGTAAAAAATCAGAATAACAGTAGGGCCTCAGAAAAATGCTCTGAATACTTGTTATGTAATAGATAGTACCAGTGTTTTGAAATCACATCTGTTTTTAATTCTTACTGTGCCATTTACAAAGGTATATAACCTTGAATAGTGTATTTAAGTGAGATTTGATTTCTATCAAATTGAGATGATAGTAGGTATCTCGCAGAGTTGTGAGGAGCAAATATGATAAAAAGATAGTCACGGGAAAGAAGACTTCCAAACATACAGCTTCCATCAAACCTTCCAAAGAGTCCATCCTTCTTACAAAGGCTAAATTATGCTATATAACTTCCTCAATTTATTTTAGACTGGGTGAGTTGATGAATGATTGCCTATGTATTGGACTTGTGAAGTTTACTTTTCCTTTAATGATGGCAGTCTTCTAAGTTACCTTACTTCTGCAACCTAGTGAAAAGATGATTTTTTTTCCCAGCAGCTTTGGTAAACAGATGATTTATTTACAGCTCAGTATCACTCTCTTTTTTTTAAAAAAAAAAAGAGAAAGGCTCAAAGCAGATAGGAAAGACACATTTCTGTTCTTAGATAGGTTTAGGTAGACCATCATTGTCAGAAATATTTATTATATACATATTTGAATAGTTTGTGCTGAATGCTCTCAAAAATATTAAAATAATAATTGTCCCTATTTGGTTATTTTATCCTTGGACGTAAATAATACGACTGTTTTGAGTTTAAAAATGCAGATTTATTGCTATCAGTTCTTTAAAGATTACTGCAAAAACTGACTTTTAATGGGGTATATAAAATTAGAATGAATAGTTTTACTTATAATGGACCTGGAGACTAATAAATTGGAAATTAGTACTATCAATTAAACTAAAATTGGTAGCATAATCAATTATTATAATTACAACTTTTCCTTCATGACCCTAACAATTAACTTTTATTTTCTCAGTTGGTTTTTTGTTTTAAGGGAAGGTAAAGGGTGAGAAAACAAACAATGCAGATACCCGAAAACAAACAATGCAGATATGCCATCCCACTGGAGAGCTCTAGGCCCAAGCAAAATTGTCTCTGTGGTGTTAGGACATTAGTAGAAAAGTAAATTAAGGCAATCTGATAGGAAACTAGAATTCTGTCAATCAGGCTCAAGATTTTGTGCTGTGTCCATAAACTTTGTTTACTGTAGGGTTTTATGAGTTGTAACCTGCCCTTGCAGTCTGTTAATGAGGCTAAATCTTGCTACTTGAGAATTGAATTACAGCACACCTCTGGGCTAATGGTTATAAACAAAAAGTCCCATTAGGGCTGCATTCTGATTTGTTCATTTGCATTTTTTCTATTGTATGGAGAACAATGATGGGTAAAAAAGTACAAACAAATAATTTACATGGAAATTGATAAAATGTCCCTAATTAGAGTTTAGAGTTGATTTTATTAATGATTGCCTGCTTTAAATTACACTTTTGGTAAGCTCTCAGAAACATTTGCAGATGAGAGTATTATCAGGGAGTATTATGGGGGAGGCCAAGAATAGGTGATATGTTATGAGAAAAAAAGTAGGTTCCCATTTCATATTTTAAAAAGTGGAATCATTTATTTCAACTGAGTTAAAATGACCCAAAACCACTTCATCTTAGTTTGAATCACCAAATTCCAGCACTGTTAGAAGTTACATATTATTCACTCAGTGAAATTCACTTAAACTCAGTTGCCTTAGGCAATATTAAATAATGGTTTTTATTAGTGCTCTTAAATTAGAAAGATGAAAGCTTAGTAAAAGCTCAATTTTTTTCAGTTGGTCATGTAATTTGATACTTTGGGAATCAAATAGTTTGGTGATTAAGAGCAAGGGCTCTGCAGTAAAACAGACCTGGCCTGAACTCCTGGTTCTGACATTGGTTCTAGCTGTGGGAACTCGTGACTCTAAACATTCTCCTTGGTAAAAATAGCATTGTGAAAATTAAATATAAAGCTCTTAGGACATCAAAGCTCAGGAAATATTAACAACCATCACCAAAATCACCATTATCAGGCTTTCATTTCCTTTTATTCCTAGTATATTTTCCAAGTTCAGAAATACTGATAATGAATAGAAAATGTTTGTATATTATTCTTGCATCTTCTATCTCATCTTGTCTACTACATACTACTACTGCATCTACAAATAAGTTTGTCTCCAAATACTAAAAAAATTTCCCTGGAATGTTAGACTTGTCTTTGGCCCCTCCCATAGCCTGCACCCCAGGAAACCTTTCAACTCTTCTCTGAAGATTCTTTTTCTTGTTCCCTTCATTTTCCTTTTCCTGTTCCTGTTCCTTTCTTTCCTTGCCTTTACTTTTCCATTTCTTTTTCCCTTCCTTTTTCTTTTCTCTTTTCTGCTCTTTTCTTTCTTTCTTCTTCTTCTTTTTTTTTTTTTTCTATTCCTTTTTATGAGATAGGGGAGGTCTTGAATTCCTAGACTCAATCCATCCTCCTACCTCAGCCTCCCAACTAGCTGGGGATTATAGGCATGTACCCTCGGCCAAGATTTTTTTTATTTATTTAATTTTTGTTTGAGATCGTCTCACTCTATCACCTTGGATAGAGTGCTATGGTGTCATCGTAGCTCACAGCAACCTCAAACTCCTGGGCTCAAGTTATTCTCCTGCCCTAGCCTGAGAAGGCATTTGTGCCAAAATATTCTGTAAACCTGTCCTGCATTTTCTTTCAGATAAATAAGAATTTACCTTTCAACCTGAGAAGGTGGGGCTACAGGTGTGCACCACCACACCCGGCTAAGATTCTTATTTAAAAATAATTTTATTGCCAGGCACGATGGCTATGCCTGTTATCTTAGCACTCTGGGAGGCCAAGGCAGGTAGATTACTTGAGCTCAGGAGTTCAATACCAGCCTGAGCAAGAATAAGACCCTCTCTCAACTAAAAATAGAAAAATTAGCCAGGCTAATTTTTGTAGACACCTATAGTCCCAGTTACTCAGGGGACTGAGGCAAAAGAATCACTTGAAAGTGCTAGGAGTTTGAAGTTGTTGTGACCCATGATGCCACGGCATTCTACTGAGGGTGACAAAGTGAGACTCTGTCTCAAAAATAAATAAAAAAAATAATTTTATTATAAGAGTAGTACATGTGTATTACAGAAAATAAGATGAAAACAAATAAAAGTAAGAAAATTAAAATATCACATATTGATACTCAGAAATCACTGCCATGGTAACTTTATAAATATGTTTCCAAATCTTTATATACACACACACACACACACACACACGTTTATTTATTTTGCCAAAATAACAAAAGGAAGTTATTACTGGATAAATTTTTTTCAGTCAAGTTTTGTTTCTGTTAATGCTGAGATCATGTTCAGATTTTTCTAATTGACTCAACAACAGCTATTTTGTCCTAACTAATATCTAATCTAGGACTATACATTGCATATAGTTGTTAAGTCTGTGGTGGTGATTGGTTAGTTCTTTGTTGTTGTTCTTGTTTTCTTAACTCTGACTTATTAAAGTTGTCCTAATATACTACCTTCTGGATATATTTTGTTGCTTCCCTGATGGGTCATTTATCATTTCTCCATCCCCTGCATTTATGATAAACTGAAAATTATAGACTTAGTGGATTCACTTTAACATTTGGAGCAGAATATTATAAGAGATGTGCACTTTATATGTTTTACATCAAAAAACATGTAACACGTTTGACCCAACATTAATGTTGTTAACGCCAACCCCTAGATTAATGTCCCTAATTTCTGATCTAGTTTTGATCTTTTCATTTACAAATTAGGTTTTCTCCTTGAAACTAAAAGTACTATGTATAGCATTAAGCATATATGTGTTCCAATTACCATTGCTGTGTAACAAACCACCCCCAATTTAATGTTGTAAAAAAATGTCCTGTTATTATGCTCATGGGTTCTGTAGGTCAGGACTTCAGACAGAGCACAGTGGGATTGCTTTCTCTCTATTCTATGTTGTTTGAGGCCTTAGTTGGATAGACTTGAACAATTGGGCGTGACTCAAAATGGCTAGAGGCTGAGATTATCTAAAGCCACTTTCATTCACAAGTCTAGCACCTGGGCCACTATGCCTCAAGACTGAACTTGGCTGGAACTGATCCAGGGGATCACCTACTTGTAACTCTGGGCTTCTTACAACATGACTCCTGGGTTTCCAGAATGAGTATAGAGCACAAGAATTTCAAGAGAGCTAGACAGAAGTGGTTCTCCCTTTTCTGACTTACCCTTGGAAATAACCTGCAGCCCTTTACATACTATTGATTACACACAAGTGTTACTAAGCTAAGCCAGAAAAATTAAACTCTACCACTTATTGAAAGAATGGCAAAGTCACATTGCAGAAAAGCTGTGGGATGAGAGATGATATTGTGACCATCTTTGGAAAAATATGAATATCTAGTTCTCCATCAGACATTTGCCTAAGAACTTTAATAACAGTTGATAACCCTTGCCAGAATCATTTATTATGATTGCAAAGTGGCATTTTTATAATTCTATCCTTTTGGGAATTTATCAGCTATTTTTATTTATTTATTTATTTTGAGATAGAGTCTTGCTCTGTTGCCCAGGCTGGAGTGCAGTGGCACGGTCATAGCTCCTAGGCTCCTATGCTCAAGTGATCCTCCTTCTTCAGCCTCCCAAATAGCTAGGATTAGAGATGTGCACCACTACACTTGGTTGATTTTTAAAAATTTTTTTCTAGAGACGAGATCCCCCTGTGTTGCCCAGACTGGTCTTAAACTCCAGGCCTTGAGTGATCCTACTGCTTAGGCTTCCCAAAGTGCTAGCATTATATGCATGAGCTGAACTGGTGTTATTTTATAATGTAGAGCTTCTTCTCATTTACTGGGACTATTTAGTTATTCAAAAATTCAGTTTCCCCTAAAAAGACAAGATAATTGTTAATTTTCCTTTAAATTCTAATCTTCAGGAATTACTTCAAAATCTGCCTCAAATAGTAAAATGAGTTTTTACATCCTTCTACATTTTGGATATTGTATTGGACTTGAATTTTTCTTGATTCAATGTGTGACTTCAGTAATTCAATTTGCTATAGTCATTGTTCCTTTTGATACTGAAATTGTCCCAATTTCTCCAGTGGGAGCTCACACATGTCTGTGAGTCCATTTAACATTCTCATTAATCTATTGCCATCAATTTTGACAGCTTTCTTGATTTCAGGCCATCTCAAAATTTATAAAAAACTTGCCTAGATTTGAGTTCCACCCATCTGGTGGAACTCCGTCCCTAATGATATTATTCTCCTAGTAAAATTTTTAGACTCATTAATGTCTAATATTTGCTGTGATTACTCTTTTTCTTGAAAGCCTCTTTTACTTTGGTTCTCATGATACATCAGTATTCTGGTTTTTTTCTCCCTCTCTCACCTTCTTTTTCCATGTTTTAATCAGTGGCCTTTCTTTTTCTTTACCTCTAGTGCTTCCATGTATTCCTATAACTTTATCCCTTTAGTCATGGTTTGATCTCACATCCTAGTATCCGTTTTAATTCTCAACTACCTACTAAAATCTTTACTTACAAGCCCTGCCAGCTTCTCAAATACAGTCTGTCTTACCTCAGACTTCCTCTCCCTCTCCTCTTACAGCTCTTTTAGTTTTTCTATTTCTGTTATTAGCACTACAGTTCTACTAGTTGCCTAAGTTTAAAAGTTCTGAAGCATCTTTTTTCCTCCCTCATCTAATCTGTTACCTAGAATTGGTATGGGTACTAGTTCTACCTTTAATGTTTCTTATATTTGTCTTTTCTATTCCCATTGCCACCACCCTAGTCTTGTGTCTCATTATAGCTTCCAGGGACTCTTTCAGGAGCTTCCTAACTAGTCTCTTGCCAGTCCCTCTGTGATAACCTTTCTTATGCACTGCTGCTAAATTCATCTTTCTCAAATACACCTGTGGTTGGTCATTCCCCCAGGCAAAGGGAGGGAGGAAGGAAGGAAGGGCATACCCATAAAGACAAAAACAAAGCTTTAGTGGTCGTCATCCCCCCCCCCCCCCCCATCTTCAGAATAAAACTGAAACATTTTATCCTGTTGGACTGGGCCTTCACAGTATCTCCCTAACTTACTTTATTTATTTATTTATTTATTTATTTATTTATTTATTTATTTATTTTTTGCCTTGTCTGTCAGTATTTTTGCCCTGTGTTCTTTCCCCCCAGTATACTTTGTAGTCTCTATGTCTTTGTATTATTCTTAGATCCCATTCTCTCTTGCACTGACCCACCTAACCACCAACTTGCAAATCCTATTTATTCTTCAGGCCCAACTCAAAAACCGTGATGCCACAATGGCTTCTGTTTACCCCTCAGCCCCAAAAATGTTCTTTCTTTTTTCTGAACTCTTGCAGCATTTTGATTATACTTTCTTATCGTGGCCATTTTATCTTTCCCTCCTCATCATTATTTTAAAAAATATTATACTTTTTTGAGAATATAAATAATAAATGTTACGTTTTTATGCCTGAAATTGTTATAACATATAGTGTAGTATCAAGATATGTACTAAAGATTAAAGTTACGATGATAAATCAGATACAGTATTGAGGTGAGAGTATAAATAATAATACTAAGTTTTCATGGTTAAAATTGTTACATCACCAAAGTATGATTTACCTTTGGAGGTACAAAGGTAAATCAGATATAGTTCCTGCTTCAAAGACCTCAATTCTAGTGAGAAGAAAGCATCTCTACAGAGTTATAATGTAATTTGACAACTATTGTTTTAAACAGTGGTATCACACATGCGCACATACACAGAATACTGTAGCAACATAGAGGAAGTATAATTTTATTCCAACAGCAGGTAGGAAGAAAAGGTAGCCAGAGGAGATTTGGTAGATTTAAACTGCAATCTTGGCTCCGCACTTGTAGTTCAAGTGACTAAGCCACCAGCCACATACACCAGAGCTGGCGGTTTTGAATCCAGCCTGTGCCTGCCAAACAATGACAGCTACAACAAAAAAATAGCCACGCAGTGTGGCTGGCGCCTGTAGTCCCAGCTACTTAAGAGGCTGAGGCAAGAGAATTACTTAAGCCCAAGAGTTGGAGGTTGCTGTGATCTGTGATGCCACAGCACTCTACCCAGGGTGACAGCTTGAGGCTCTGTCTCAAAAAATAAATAAACTGAAATCTTGAGGAATGAGTAGTTATTAAATAAGATAAATACAGTCCAGGAAGAGGAAATGACATATTCAGAGTCAAAAGGACGTGAAGTTATGTGATAGAAACAGTTCTGTAAAAATCGATGTAAGGTTTTAAGGCGGTTAGGACATATTAAGAGGAGATAACTCTGCAAAGATATGGTGGGCCCCGATTATTTCAGCCTTTGTTTATCATAATAATACCTTATTTTATATGCTTTCCAATTTATAAGGCAATTTCACATTGAATCATAATAACCTGTTTTAGTGGGCAACAACTGTCTTAGTTACTAAATTATAATTTCTAGCTGTTTTACATATTGGAACTACATTACATTTTTTTTCTTTCTTTTTTTTAGTGACAGAGTCTCACTTAATCATCCTGGGTATAGTGCCGTGGCATCACAGTTCACAGCAACCTCCAGTTCTTGGGGCTTAGGTGATTCTCCTGCCTCATCCTCCTAAGTAGCTGGGACTATAGGCGCCCACCACAAGGCTTAACTATTTTTTTGTTGCAGTTTGGCCAGGACCCTGTTCAAAGCCGCCACCCTTGGTATATGGGGCCAGCGCCCTACCCATTGAGCCACAGGCACCACCCACATTTTAATTTTTCTTACTGTGCATCTAGGATGAGAGGAAATTAACAAAAAGAATTTCTCATCATTATTGGGTTATTGTTGTTGGTAGCTTTTAAATCAAAATTTTATACTGACATACTATTTCCATTCTTCAACTCCTTAAAAATACAATTTCCTGTACAGTATTTGATTAACATAGAATAGCATCATTTTCTGTTATCAAAGGTATCTTTTAGCCAGTGTTTTACACCTTTATTAGAAAATAGCAATAAATACTATTCTTTAAAAATAAAGTTAATTAAAATTCTATTCTCAGTATTGACTTTTTCTATAAGCCTGTTTGTTTTATTAATAATGATTTCTTGTATTTTCTCAGTAATATATGTTGCCAAACATTTTTCATTTAAAAATTTTAATGGACATTTTAGTACAATAATTTGTAAATGTTTTTAAAAATCTGATTCTTAGGATGTCTTTTAAAAATGGTGTGACATCCAACTGATACAGAGCATCCTATTTATAATGTGGGCCAAGCACCATGCTGTAAACCAGTTACTATCATGATGATCAGATTGAAAATGAAATTGCATTTCTGTCAATTACTGAGTTGGCAACTGTTCAATATATCTTAGCAGCAAGATGAAGAGCGACGTCGGCAGCTGAGAGAGCGAGCTCGTCAGCTAATAGCAGAAGCTCGATCTGGAGTGAAGATGTCAGAACTTCCCAGCTATGGTGAAATGGCTTCAGAAAAGTTGAAAGAAAGGTCAAAGGCATCTGGAGGTGAGTTAAAGAATCTTATATCATATTCTACAGACAACCCAGAAATCTGCAGTGGACCTTTTGGAAATTTTATTCTTTCTTCAAAATGTTGTATCAAAAACAAAGTTTCTAACCTATTGATATGTTGCAAAAAACCTAAAGAAAGCATAGTTAAAGCAGAAAGTAACTGTTGCTATTTTCTAAATCAACTTTTTGGCTTACTTTTTAACAACTACAAAAGTTCTTTTTTTTTTTTTTAAGTTTTTTATTTTTTAATTATTTATTTATTTATTTATTTATTTTTATTTTATTTTATTTTATTTTGTAGAGACAGAATCTCACTGTACCGCCCTTGGGTAGAGTGCCATGATGTCCCACGGCTCATAGCAACCTCTAACTCTTGGGCTTACATGATTCTCTTGCCTCAGCCTCCCGAGCAGCTGGGACTACAGGCGCTCACCACAATGCCCGCTATTTTTTTGTTGCTGTTTGGCCAAGGCTGCGTTTGAACCCGCCACCCTAGGCATATGGGGCCGGCGCCCTACTCACTGAGCCACAGGCGCCGCCCAAAAAGTTCTCCTAGAACACACTTTAGTAAAACCTCATGTCTTGATTTGTGATATTCCATGATGCCTCATTAATTATAGTAGGAATATGTAAAATACAATTAAGTTTTCAACGTCTAGATCATAAAGCCTATTAGTGGTGAACTTTGGCATGAACGATTTTCACTTTGAATGTGATCTTTAGAAAGTAGCATTAGGTGACACCCATAGCACAGTGGGTAGGGCGCCAGCCACATACACCTTGGCTGGTGGGTTTGAACCCGACCTAGGCCTGCTAAAACAACAATGACAATTACAAGCAAAAAATAGCTGGGCATTGTGGCAGGTACCTGTAATCCCAGTTACTTGGGAGGCTAAGGCAAGAGAATCACTTAAGCCCAAGAGTTTGAGGTTGCTATAAACTGTGACGCCACAGCACTCTACCTAGGGCAACAGTTTGAGACTCTGTCTGAAAAAAGAAAAAAAAAATGTAGTTTTAACAACATTCTGGCCAAAAAGTCTGAGATATAAGAAATTTGAATGAGTCCCATATCAATTTTTTCTTAGTCTCCTTATTATCCTTACTCTGAGAGGGCTTCTTCAATATCTGCAGAGATTTTTTTTTTTTTTAATAGAAACAAGGTCTTGCTTTGTCACCTAGGCTAGAGTGTAGTAGCACAATAATAGCTCATGGCAGTCTCCAATTCCTGGGCTCATGCTATCTTCCTTTCCTGCCTTAGCCAGCTGAGTAGCCAGCACTACAGATAGGTGTCACCTGGCTAATTTTCTTCTAATTTTTGTAGAGATGGGTTCTCAATATATTGCCCAATCTGGTCTTAAACTCTTGGCCTATGTGACCTTCCCACCTCAGCCTTCCTAGTTGCTAGGATTACAGGCATGAGCCACCATGGCTGGCTTGCAGAGATTATTCTAAACTTGGTGCTGGGGGCAAGGACTATATACGTAATTAAAGAGAATTCTAATTTTGCCTCTCAATGCTCTCTTTGGACATATTTAATTTGGAACTTTTAACATTTTCACCCAAGAGAAGTATATTCAAGGAGCTTGTGGGCTTTTTACTTCAAAGGTATATAACCTATATATCTACTAAAACATACCAAGTACTCGTCCTAAGTTAATCTTAGAACACTATTGTGAAGTATAGGCAACTGAGGACTTGAATAAGGTCAAATAAAGGTAAGCTATTTCTAGGTCAGTGATGAGTTTCTTCAAAGTAAATTCAAACTTATTAGCTATTTTTAATTGGTTCTTTATAAAGTTTATCGTTGTAGAGAATTCTTGATTAGTGCCTATATGCATCTAATACTCCATCCCATAAATTTAAAAGCTTCTTTCTCAAACAGCTATGTATGTATCCCTCTGGTCTTCTCAGAATGTTTATAATCCCTCATTTTACCTTTTCAACTTCTATCATTCAAGATTTTTTTTTTACAATTTCTACATTTTTTGCATTTTCCACTATAGTTTTATAGTAATATCAGTAACTATTCACAGCTACATTTGTATAATGCTATGGCACTTTGCTTTCATTTATCATTAATAATAAGATGTTTCTCTTATTATAAAAACTCCAAGTATCGGCCACCCTCAGTAGCTCACACTTTTAATCCCAGCACTTTGGGAGGCCAAGGCAGGATAAATCACTTGAAGCTAAGAGTTCCAGACCAGCTAGGGCAACATAGTAAGACCCAATCTCTACAAAAAAAATTTTTTTTTTTAATTAGCTGGTAGTGAAGGTGCACTCTCCCAGCTTCTTGGAAGGCTGAGGCAGGAGGATCTCTTGAGCCCAAGAATTTGAGGTTACAGTACACTGTGATCAGACCACTGCACTCCAGTCTGGATGGCACAGAGAGATACCATCTCAACAAATAAAAACAAAAACAAAAACAAAAAAAAAACTTCCACATATTATGAGTAAGTTTTCTAAATCCTTGCCTTCTTTGTCTCTGAATGATAGGAAAAAAAAAAACCCATATTCTTTATCCTCCAGATAGACTGTCCTGAACTACTAATACTACCTTTCTGTGATACATAAAGCTATGTAGAAAAATAAGTAATAATAGGATGGAAAAAATATCCAGTATCTTTTTTTTTTCCTGGGGGTGAGCAGATAACAATGCTGAATGAGTTGTAAACTCTAGGAAGGCTAATAATTAAAAATCTTTAATTAATGATGTGGGATAGGTCAGCTATGTAGTTGATCCTATCTTTATAATCCAGCCCCAGTTGAAGCTAAACCAGGAAAGCAAAGAGATTTTGTCAGTGTTACAACCCAAAGAATGTTTCCTACTTGGTAAAAAGGAAAAGTGAAGACTTGAATTTGGTATCATTTACCAAAGTAAGTAAAGTAAACAAAGTAAAAAAAAAAAAAAAAAAAAAGGACAAGTGAGGATTGGATCTGTAGAGCTGGCAAGAAAATTCAGACAACAGGGAAAGTCTGGTGAAATGAAGAAGGGAGAGAGTTTTACAGATGACTTGTAAGAACCTGCTGAAGAGTCAGGTTCCCTATTCCCGGAGGATACCAAAGTGACCAGGGTCCACTTCTCCCTGGAGAGAGGACACAGCATACCTTGAATGTTAGACACAGCCACATAGCAGAAGGTAGGCTCATTTTATCTCACCTTATCTTATCTTATCTTATTTTATGGCAGAGTCTCACTCTGACACCTTGGGTAAAGTGCTGAGAGTCCCATGGTGTCACTGCTCACAGCAACCTCAAACTCTTGGGCTTATGCAATCCTCTTGCCTTAGCCTCCCAAGTAGCTGGGACTAGAGGCACCTGCTATAGCACCCTGCTAGTTTGTTCTGTTTTTAGTAGAGATGGGGTCTTGCTCTAGCTCAGCTTGGTCTCAAACTCCTCAGCTCAAGCAATCCACCTGACTTGGCCTCCCAGAATGCTAGGATTACAGGCATGAGCCACTGCAACCGGCTGTATGGTAGGCTCTTAGTGAGAGGTAAGGTTGACTTAAGTAAGACAAGTGGAGCAGGCCTATGCCTTATCCTCAGTGGTGGGTGTTAGCCTATCTTCGTAAAAGGATATAGGCCTTAATCCTCAAGATCTAAGCAATAGTTTTTGCAACTAAAAGTTGGGAAGAAACTTTAGAATGAGAGAGATGGTAAAATTCTTGCTTGAAGTTCAACTGTTAATACAAACTCAATTATCTCTTAAACAGTGCCAGTCACTATGCTAGGCCAAGATTAAGCAAACGTCCTAGAAAAGGCTAGAGTAAATACTTTAGGCTTTGTAGGCCATATGGTCTCTGTGCCAACTACTCTACCCATGTAGCCTAAAAGCAGTATTGAACACCATGTGAATTAGTGAATGTAGCTGTTATTTATCCCAAAGGTGGTAGGCCGGATTTTGCCCCAGGCCTATAGTTTGCTGACCCTTGCAAGCAAAATCAAAACTCACTTTGAGTTCTCAAGAATCTATTTTCTTTATCTATTGATTGAGTTCTCAAGAATCTGATCATAGTGTACTGTAACCTCAAATTCTTGGGCTCAAGAGATCCTCTTGCCTCAGCCTTCTCAAGTTTGCTGACCCTTGCACAGCAAAATCAAAACTCACCTTGGGTTCTCAAGAATCTATTATCAACCCCTGGCGGGGTTGATAAGTGAGGAGAAAGAATTAACAAATTAGAGTCCGCTCTAACAATGTCTAGTAGGAATCATCAGGTCTGAAAAAAGTAGTTTTGCTATGGAGTAGTCTGAAAGGAAGAGAGAGATATTTTGAAACTAGCTTAATTTGGAGTACTAGTGTAGGAAGATTTTAGAAGCAGTAGTCGAGAGTGACAAAAAAGAGATGGTAGTGAAGGGATGACATCATAAAGTGGATGCACAGCCTGGGGAATATGTTGAACATCATCATCACTTAGTCTTGCCTGAACTCATTTGAAAAAGCTTACCAACCTCAGTGAGAAAAAGAAACTTACTAAGTTTGAGATGATGTGTCTTCAGCTTCATGGAGTTTATGCAGGGTATTTTAGGTCAAGTATAACCAAGTATTCAAGCAACCCACTTGCATCCTATTGCAATCAGATATAGCTTAATTCTTATGTAAATAGCAGAATCACACCCATCCTAGGAGCTCTCACCTAGCTTTTACTTATCCTCCATTTGACATACTTGTAGGGCTTATGAGAAAATCAGATGATAGTGTGATATATCGCCCATGTTTTTCAATTCCTGCATCATTTTGTAGTTACAGACCTATGATAGCCTCATTTTAAATCATTGTGTGTAACAAACCTGTAGGTTTATTTCATTGAACAGATCTTACCTGTGTTACACACATTCTGGCGGAACAAAGTTTAGTGGTTTTGTTTTTAGTTATATGGTATTGTGGTCAGGAAATGCAGCCCAAATTTCTGCTTTGGAAATTTATGAAGGTTTTATTTTAATAAAATAAATAAATGTTATATTTTAATTAATAGTCTATAGACACATTTGCAAGCGAAGTGGCTACTTTGTCTTAAGATGATTTATAATTCATATATAATGGATAACATGTTATACATCATATATACATATATCATGTATTATGTGGTATATATGATATAGATTTTATGTGTTATGCTTTATATTTTTATATATGTATTTATTCCATAGCTTAAGCACTTTGATTTGAGTTAGAGTAGGATCTTTTTTACTGAAAACTGATATTTTTACCTCTCTTTGTTTGATTTAGATAGAGTAGTGTACTTTGTTTTGCATTTCAAATGAACAAAGAAAGTGTGTGTAGTTTTTTTTATTATTTGATGGTTTATTGAGCTGGGGTCTCCCTGTGTTGCCCAAGCTGGTCTTGAACTCCTGGGCTAAAACAGTCCTCTTACTTCAGCCTCCTGAGTGGCTAGGATTAAAGATTTGTGCCTCTGTGCCCAGATGAAAATAGATTTTTAAAATTTTGTCCATGTGGCTCTGCACCTGTGGCTCAAGCGGCTAAGGCGCCAGCCACATACACCTGAGCTGATGGGTTCGAATCCAGCCCAGGCCCGCCAAACAACAGTGACAGCTACAACCAAAAAACAGCCAGGCATTGTGCCATGTACCTGTGGTACCAGCTACTTGGGAGGTGGAGGCAGGAGAATTGCTTGAGCCCAGGAGTTGGAGGTTGCTGTGAGCTGTGATGCCACTCTACCCAGGGCAACAGCTTGAGGCTCTATCTCAAAAAAAAAAAAAAAAATTTTTTTTTTTGTCCATGAGAATGTCTGTGTATGTACATGGTCCTAATATTTTAGTTATGGCGATATAATTATCTAAATTTGTTCATCTGAAATAAAATCTTACAGACTTTAAATAACTTTCCTTTTTAGCTTAATATAACATTTATATTGTTTTCTATCTTTCGTTTGATTTTTATAAAATAACTTTAAAAGTTATGAATTTTATGGGCACCTTTGCTGAGAATCTTAAAAATCATAATATAATTGAGAAGTTTTTCTGAATATGTTCTTAATAATAACCTCATTTTTTTTTACCATCAACATTTATCTTAGTATCATTCAATTTTTCTGTAAATGAAAAATGGAAGACTAGCCTTATTGCTGTGCTACTATTGGGATCCCTATTTTGCTTATAATGCTATGCAATATCAACTGGAATGCATTTTCACATTCAGTGCATATCTAATCTTTCATTGATACCTTTTCCTGCATACATAGCACATGGCATACTTTCAAACCAGCTTCTGTTGTATGAGTGTCCAGTTTATATTCTGCTTAGCTCAACTACTGAGTTTTTCAGGCATTAACCATAAAAACAACTATATATATATATTAATATGTAGTATCTTTAAACACATATACACATACACATGTGTGCACATACACACATGCCCATACCTTTTTTTTTTTTTTTTCTTTTTAAGGACAGAGTCTTGCTCTGTTACCCAGGCTGGAATACAGTGGCCTGATCATAGTTTACTGCAAACTCAAACTCCTGTGCTCAAGGCATCTTCCTACCTTGGCCTCAGAAGTAGCCAGGATTATAGACATGTGCCACCATGTCTGGCTAAATTTTTTTTTTTTTTTTTTGTAGACATGGAAGTCTCACTATGTTGCTCAGGCTGGACTTGATCTCCTAGCCTCAAGTGATACTCCTGCCTTGGCCTCCCAGAGTGCTAGGATTATAGGTGTGAGCCACTGCACCAGACTCACATGTTTGTTAGTTCTGCAGTTAGAACATTTCCAGAGAGGTTAGGAAATGTGTAACATTAACTGTTGAAAAGAATTCAAGGTTCATCATAAAACTGAAGTCATGAAAGGAAAGAAAGTAAAACCTGAGCTATAGCTATGTAGGAGATAAACTTTTAGTCTTTCCTTCCTAAACAGTAATTCTTTTATCTAAGGTTAGTAATATACGTATGAACATTAAGTTAACCACTCAAGCACTATTGGTAAGTGTTAGTGTAGATGTTTTATTTAGCTTGGAACTAAAAATAAATAGCCCATTTATCATTATCCAGGAACCTGGCACTGTATGGTGGTTAATGAAAGGAGGTACAGTTTTATGCATCTCTATGGAACCTGAAAGAATCCATATTTGATCATATTTTCATAGCAATTCCATCATTCTAGTCACTCAGCCTAGAAAATTAATTTCAGTATTCCTTTAAGTGATGTTACACTCACTCTGAATTATTTGATCCTATGTTAGGCTCTTCATACTGCTTACTTGGGAATTGTAGGAGTCTCCAGCCTGGATTTCCTGCCTCTTGTCTTTCTGTTTTCCAGTTCAGCATCTAGATCAACAATGTTACATGAAGGATGATATCAAATGCATTGTGTACTCCCATGTACAATCATGTACTACTTTTTCTTTCACATAAGAAAGCAGAAGAGGGGCGGCACCTGTGGCTCAAGGAGTAGGGCGCCAGCCTCATATACCGGAGGTGGTGGGTTCAAACACGGCCCCCGCCAAAAACTGCAACAACAAGAACAACAACAAAAAAAAAAGCATAACAATGAAAGCAAAAATTATATTATAAAAATAATACTGAAGCTCTAATTTATGAAAGACAGATGCCTCAGTGCCTATACCTCACAACTGATTACAATAAGACATTTTGGTTACAAACTGCTTATAGAGACTACTGTTAATTTTCTAAAACTGTGTTTATTTATTTATATTTTTTTGAGGTAGAATCTCTCTGTCACCCTGGATAGAATGCCATGGCTTCATAGCTCATAGCAGCAACCTGAAACTCTTGGGCTCAAGAGATCTTCTTGTCTTAGCCTCCTGAGTAGCTGGTATTACAGGTGGCTGCCGTAACGCCCAGCCCATCTAGCTTTTCTATTTTTAGTAGAGATGGAGTCTTGCTTTTGCTCAGGCTGTTCTTGAACTCCCAAGCTCAGGCAGTCTACCCACCTCGGCCTCCCAGAATGCTAGGATTACAAGTGTGAGCCATTGAGCCCAGCCAACAATGCTTATCTTGTTAGAGTACCAATATATCTCCATTCTTACCAGGTAAAATTTAAATCTTGCATTCTGCCCTTCAAGGCTCTCTATAGTTTTGCCTTTCAAATATTACCTCCTATTATTTCTCTTTCAGTATAGTTCAGCCAAATATGACCTTACACCATTCTCTAAACATAACCTGCCCATTCCTGCTTTCATATCTTTAATACCCTCCCCTCAATTGTACCTCTACTAATTCTGTACATTTTTCAAGACCTTATTTAAAGGTTAGTGATTCCAAGAAAGAATTTAAGGTGTCACTGGCAAAGAGTAATCTTTTTATCTTTTGGATTTGATCTGTACCTTATTTTCCATATAACATTCATCCTGCATGACTATTATAGTTATTTCAATGTACACCTCTAAGGCAGAACGAATGTCTTATACAAGTTTGTATTTCCTCAGCATCTAGCACAGTGTTTTGAAAATTGCATATATAGTACATAGTAGAAGTTTCTTAATGAATATTGAATTTTGTACATTCATTCTAGATACATCAGTAATAATCAGTGGAGGCTGATTGGCAGCAACAAAATACTACACTAAGTCTCTAAAAACTATTAATAGTAAAATGTCTCAGAATAACACAAAATAATGCTGAAGAAGTTTTCTGAACACCTTCTGTAGCAACCAGGAAATATTTGTTAATTAATTTGTTAAACTACAAAATTATTTGGAGAAGAATTTATGAGGACAGTGAAGTTGAAGATGCTCACTTTTATGAAATTAGTTATGACCTAAAACCTTTTCCTAGGTATATAAAAAATAGTGTTAAGTGGCTGGCTTGGTGCCTATGACTCAAACAGCTAAGCCGCCAGCCACATACACCTGAGCTGGTGGGTTCGAATCCAGCCTGGGCCCGCCAAACAACAATGACGGCTGCAACTAAAAATAGCCGGGCATTGTGGTGGGCGACTGTAATCCCAGCTACTTGGGAGGCGGAGGCAGGAGAATCGCTTGAGCCCAGGAGTTGGAGGTTGCTGTGAGCTGTGATGCCATGGCACCCTACCCAGCGAGATAGCTTTAGGCTCTGTCTAAAAACAAACAAACAAACAAAAAAATAGTGTTAAGTCTTCCTCATTCCTATGTATTTAATTTTGATTAATAATTTTCCCAGCTTTATGTTTTCCAAATGTATTGTCTTAGTTATTTCTGAAACTTCCACTAGGTAAAGGTACTGTACATTCTAGCCTCTTAATGTACCCATACGCTGTTATGAAAATATTTATAGTGCAAAAGCACTCAAGTCCTCATAAAAATGATAGTCACAAACCAATTGGGGGTGGGGGAGTCAAGGATATGTGTTCAACAGAGCTGTCAGTTTATAAGGAATGCTGTGTTTCTTTACACATTTATATCTAACAAATGGTAAAAATATGAAATTTAGAAATGTTATTTAATGACTTTGTTTCCAAACCAACTTTCTTTTTGTGTGCCATTATTAGAGATTCTTAATAGATTATACTTTGAAATATAGGGACTCAATGAACTCAGAGATTCAGGGATAGTGTGTGGCAAATTGTCAAAACTTTTGCATTTGCTTTGATGTGATAATTCATCTTTGACATATGAATATAAAATATAAACATTAATTCAATAATGAAAAAGTGACATAAAACTAATTTCTTAACTTGCTTATCTATGTCAGACCTGAATTTGAATAACCGTCATTAAAATACTGGTTTTTCTTCTTTAGTGTTTTGAACAAATGATATAAAATATCAATAATATACTAACATTATTGCTACATGTTCCTACAGATGAAAATGATAATATTGAGATAGATACTAACGAGGAGATTCCTGAAGGCTTTGTTGTAGGAGGTGGAGATGAACTTACTAATTTAGAAAATGACCTTTATACTCCCGGTAATTTCAAATTATAAATGTTTTGTGTCCTGCTGCATGGCAAAATTTACGGTTATATTTTTATTATCTCATCAACAATAAGTTATTTTTGTAGTTTTATTATATCTTACACTCTCACAGATCATTTAGCTAAATCCATCTTCCATCAATTTTATTTTATATTAAATGAATATTTTACCCTATATACTCGAGTATAAGCCAAGTTTTTTGTCCCGAAAAACCCGAACTTGGCACAAATTTTGTGCTGAAAAAACTCGGCTTATACTCGAGTATATAGGTAGGTTAAATGTTAAAATTTTAATTACATTGGAATAGAAATTGGGTTTTGTTTCTCTGATTGTGGTTTCACTATTGTATTTTATATGTGGCAACTTAGATGCGATGCACTTAGATCACTAATTGGTTGCTTTATCACCTTAAATATTTTGATGCGATTTTGTAAAGTATGGAATACCTATGGAATACTCCAAATGTAGATCTAAACCACAAATCAAGGTCAGGTGCCAAAGAAGGCCAAGGTGGGTGGATTGCTTATGCTCAGGAGTTCAACACAAGCCTGAGCAAGAGCAAGGCCCTGTCTCTAAAAAATAGCCAGGTATTGTGGCAGGTGCATGTAGTCCCACCTACTAGAGAGGCTGAAGCTTGAGCTTCAAGAGAATTGCTTGAGCTCAGAAGTTAGAGGTTGTGTGAACTAGGATGATGCCATGGCACTCCGCTGAGGGAGACAAAGTGAGACACTGTCTCAAAAAAAAAAAGTGAAAAGTAACCGTGAATCAGATTTTCTGACTTACTTTAGAAATGATAGCCTTAGCTGTAATATTATTTTGCAAATTTTGTGCTTGCTTTAAATATTATGCTAATTATTCATGCATATTTAACTGATGACAAGAAGAACCTTTGCTTTTTTTTTTTTTTTTTTTTGAGACAGACTCACTTTGTTGCCCAGGTTAGGGTGCCATGGCTCACAGTAATCTCAAATCCCTAGGTTCAAGCCATCTTGCTGCCTCAGGTGACTACAGGCACTTGCCACAATGCTTACCCAATTTTTCTATTTTTTTAGTAAAAATAGGGTCTTGCTCTTGCTCAGGGTGGTCTCAAGCTCCTGCGTTCAAGTGATCCTCCTGCCTCAGCCTCCCAGAGTGCTGGGATTATAGGCATGAGCCACTGCACCTGGCCACAATATGACACTTTGAAAACTACTTACATAGAGTACTATTAAACAAACCGATTTTATATCAATAAATCAGTAAATCACACTGGCAATCAACTTTTTTAAGTTCTTGTTTAAAATACAAAGATATTCTCTAGTGGTTTTTAATACATGAGTGTTCCATATGCATGTATAAGCCAGCAACAAGTATCAATTTAAAGCTTTGTGTACCCAAAGGGTTCCATAAATGCTCATTGAATTGAATTCTTATAGCAATAAAAAGTCTTAGGTGATCTCTTTAGTTTTAAGGAGACAAAGTCCCTAATATTTATCTTTTCTTATAAAAAAATAAAGATGGTGAGAGCAGGAATTCTTTTTCTCATCCCTGGCATGCCCCTGTAGTGCTAACCTACTTTGTTTCCTCCTCTGTTTGAAATCATGCTATTACTTCTCAAACAATTGATTGGGGTCTTCCTGATTATAAGGATCACCCACAAAAACCCATGTTCTTTTGTTGGTAGTTCCTTCATGCCCAGTATTAAATTATACTGTTGCTACACAGAGGTCAATGAATTGATATTGTGCAAGTCCTGCATCTTAAATTCAGCTGATTATTAAAAAGATATTTTATATATATAAATGTGTGTGTATATAACTGTGCAAGTCTTAGAGAATGCTGATATTGAAGGAAAATTTTTCCAAAAATTAGAACTATGTTTTACGTCTTTCTGTTTAAATACTATAGCACTTGAGTAGGTTTGGTTTTCCTTTTTGAAAAGATTTTTGTTGTTGCTTACCCCCGCCCCCCCGCACACACACATACACCATACCCCACAACCACCATAAAAGGCTTTATCAAAACCAATAAAATCCTTTTACTGCTGTTGACATCCACAAATACAGAATTGAAGCCTTAACATTCAATTTATTGAAGTATATAATCAATGATAATAAGTATTATCCTAATATTACAGTAGTTTATAAAGAAAGGAAGAATTACTTTCCTTAGGTAAAGTAAGGGGGATTTTTCCAGTTTCAGCTAAAGCAAATTTGTGGGATACTTTAAAGATTATTTAATTTTAATCCTAACAGGCTTGACTAGTATCCTTTTAACAAACTTTCCACTTTGCGTATGCCTAAAAAGGAAATACATCTGTCTTCCTGTGTGGTTTTAACTGATAAATTGTTTATACCTCTTAAGCATGCCAGTATTGGCATGTGAGTCGAGAGGTCTCCCAATTCAAATTTATAGTTTATTTTGTGACAATAATAGAAATGCAGACTGTAATCTAGGAGCATGTAGAATATATTCTGATTATTATCCTTGCTTTATTTTTCCCAAAATTCTTTTTTTAATATGTATATAAAAGTCATAATGTTTTAATAATAAATTGTTTTATCTCTATCTTGATTTGACCATAGTTCATCAGATACTGTTTAAAGAGAAGCTTGGCAATATAAACTGACCAATTTGCATGAAAGTAATGATAATAGTATTTATTAAGAGTCATAATTAGAAAAGTTATTAATCTTTATGAAGAATATAATTCACCAAATGGTGGACAAGTCTGTTATAACCATTTTATTAAAAAGTTGATTTGTGTGGGTTTAACTAAAAATAATTGTATTTCCACTCATTTCCAAACTATTGTATTATTAAGGATTAATCCACTTGCTAAAAAATAAATTTAAAAATGTTTATTTTAAAAGTTATAGACCTATTTTATTTTAAATTTCTATTCATATTTAAGACATTCTAAAATTGTGATAATCTTTATTGTATTTCTGCCATCTAAATAAAAGGTATTTCTAAATATATAGCCTATTTCAATACTAACTATATGTGAATACACATAAACATTCAATTCTAACATTATGTACATATACAAGACTGCCTGAGATCATGTTAGCTTTTGTTACCAAATATAATATGGTATTATATTTGTAAATTTAATATGCTAAAAGAATTGAAATTATAAAATAATGTAACCTAATTTGTTGTGATAACTTGTTTTATTATATAGTAATAAAAAACCTATGTAGTACTTATATAAATCTGTATATCACATATAGGCTTAGATTTTCATATAAGCATAGCTACCATTAACTATAGTTATAAATGAGTTATCTTTAGGTATGTAGATTGTATTTTTTTAATGGTTTGGGAGGGAAATTTTATATATACACATATATGTATATATGTAGAAATAGAGTTCTGCATGTATCTAATCTGAAAAGTTACTTCATAACCCAATATCCTTTTCTACTTCCTTTTAAAATATAATACTATTTTTATAATGTCACCTAAAATTGATAACCTAATAACCTACATATCTAAATGTATCTCACTTGGTATCATGGTATTTACTTATTTAACAGAACAAAATAGTAAGTTGGTGGACTCGAAGTTGAAGAAGCTCCTAGAAGCTCAGCCACAGGTGGCAAATTCTCTCCCTGGTGCTGCCCAGAAAGCTGTAACTGAAATCTCAGAGCAAGACATTAAGGTAAATTTTACTTGTTAAACATTTGGCTCAGTATTTATGAATTCTAGTTTCCACTGGCACTTTATAATCCTAAAAATAATTTCTTACCAAGTTCTTCCCAGTAAAATTAAGGTTTTATTATCCAGGCAATAAATAAAATATCATTATGATAATCAGTGTTTATGCACTATCTTTCAGGGAAGCTATTTTAAATTCCTATTTTGAACAAAAGTAGAGGTTATACAGAAACTATTCTTGAATTCTATATGTATGTATATTTTGCTATGAAGAATATTGCTGAAAGAATTCTAGCATATTTTTCCATCATCCTCTACCTCTGGATCAATATTTTTCAACTTTTTTCATCTCACATTTGAACCTATTCCACAGCACACTTAAATTATGTTGGTCAAAAAAAAAAAGAGTAAAAAAAAAAAAAAAGAAAGAATATGCTTATTGTGCTTTGAAGGTCTTTTGGAAATAATTTAATGATCTTTAAAAATTTCATGGCACATCAGTATGCTGCATCACACCAGTTGAAAATAACTGCTGTAAAGGAACTAAATTTATGTTGTTTATAAGAATCGTCATACCTGAAGATGGGTGGATGATCCAATATAAATGTTTAAGATACTTGCATGTGTTTTGTGCTGCTTTGTATCTTACCTCATATAGCGTTTTAGTTAGAACGACACATTGTAAGAATATTGTAATTATTAAATTATATTATCCCCACCCATGTGTTTCTCCCCTTTTCCTCATAGTGTATCATTAATATTTCTGTAGCTTAAGGGCACTTCCAGTCCTGTATAACTTTTCATCCACCTGCGAACTATGGGGACTGCCTTGCTGACTGAAAGGATTTCCTTCCCCTGACATAGAGATGCTTTGAAGTCCCAAAACAATGACTTTCATTGCTTTTCCCATATATTGTCAGTTTCTATAAATTGGTGATGAAAGTGTGTGGCAGCACCAGAGGACTTTTGGTCTCTATCTTTGAACAAAAGGAAGGCTGGATCAGGTCTGATTTTTTGCGTTCAATTTAGCTTTCTGCAGTGGATTTAATGCAGAATGAAGCTGGCCTAAGAATAATACAATGGATTGAAAAGGCTAACTGAATTAGTGGGTTTAGAGGAATACATTTGTAAAGTGGCAGAAGTCCCTAGTCATAAAAAGGTTTCTTAAGATGGGATTTGCTGGCTAATCGCACTGATATTTTAGCATGTTGCCAGGCCTAAAAAAATTTAGCCATGTTTGTTTATTTTAGTAAAATACTTCAGTTTTAGACTATTGGATAGTTATTATAACAGTAGCACTCACACTTTTCTCAGGAAAAAAAAAGCCAAAATTGTTTCGATCCTAACTGTAGGAATAGGATATTATAAGCATGATATTAATAGTAAATATATTAGATAATTTAAAAAGAAAAATTAAAGTAGAAATATTTTCATTATTATGGTTTAATCATCTGTATAGATTAAATTGGTTTTGTTTTTCTAAAAGCTTTTATGTAGTAATTTTTAAAGTTTTTCCAGCAAAAGGTGTGTTTATGCAGCTTGTCTTTGTATGAACCTTTCAGTTAAGATTTTGAAAATGGTGTTTATAAAGAATATGTAGAGTCCATCTGTTCCCTTGAAGCTTTCAGCATTGATTTGGGTTTTTATTTTTTTAATAAAATGCACTTTACACATTTATAAATGAGGCATTCTATGTTTGTGGAAAAGGATAAACTGTTACCTTCCCTTGAGGATTCTGTATCCCAGGCCTCCTTGAGGCTAGAGAATAGGCCATTGGAGGGCTCCCTCATTACTGATTGTCTCAATGCAGAGGAAGGGCAAAGTCTTGGTAGCTTTTGATAACCAGTTTCAGCATTCAGCAGGCTTAGCTATTAGTCATGCATCTTAGCCTTTCCCTATTTACTTTCAAAACACTTAATAAAAATAATAAAAGATTAGGTATAAAATGAAATATTTGTTTGGTACACAGCACCTCGGTATCTGCAGCTTCCACACACTGCAGTGGTTCAGTCTTCTGGGATATTTCTTGTTGATAGAACCATTTGAATTTGTTACCAGTATTAACATAGGAAGCTCTGGGAAAGATAATTGTAGTTTCCTTAGCTGTAAAGGGTTTACTTACAAATCTGGCTTTGGAAAGTTATAGCTGATGAAATTCAGTTCAATGGGGTAGTATTATAATCCTACTTTTTAACCTTCATCCAGCATTAGTAGTTTATCTCAATGGGCATAAAATTAGAAACTAGTTCTTCTTGTCATACAAGTCTGTGGGACTGTACAACTTGATGGGGCAGGATAAGGGGGGAATAGGAGATAACTTGGCTTTTAAATGATATGTATCACTGGGGAAAGACACAAAAGGTATCAAAGTTATCAAGGGTTTAAACCATGTTTCCCAAAGTTTTTGATTACAGGCAACAGAATTTGCAGGTGAGCTATTTAGAATGCTTTAAAATCCGTTTTCTTTCAAAAAGTTGCTAGAGTTTCTAAATCAACATTATCCTAAATCATTATTAGGTGCCTTACTAACATGTAATTTCATGTTTCAGAGATCAGGACTCTCTTAACAATGTGTTGTTTTACTTTTAGAATGGCACAGATCTCCGAACTGAGAGATTACAAAAAGCAACAGAACGTTTTAGAAATCCTGTTGTGTTCAGCAAGGATTCTACAGTCAGAAAAACTCAACTTCAGTCTTTCAGTCAATATGTTGAGAATAGACCAGGTAGGAATAATTTTAAAATGTTTTCCTATTTTATAATTTAATATTATTTAAATATGTATGTGTGTATATGTGTGTGTATATATACTGAAAATGTAAATCCACATTTCAATACACAAATATCAAGCTTTATAATAATTTTACATATCTTTCCCTTTTTTTAAGAGATGAAAAGGCAAAGATCAATACAGGAAGATACAAAGAAAGGAAATGAGGAGAAGGCAGCGATAACTGAAACTCAGAGGAAGCCATCAGAAGATGAAGTGCTTAATGTATATTAATTTTTTGTGTGGTTTCATGATTGCTGATAATTCCAAACCATATGTGGAAATAGTGCCTTTATTTGTTAAAATGAGATGTTAGGTTTTTTAAGATGTCAATCTCCAGTGCATTCAAAGCAGAGTGAGAGGGGTGCACTGTTGAATTAGTCTGCAGTGTGGTGATAATTGTCAGATAAAAAAAAAATGAATTTTTCAGAGTTCCACAGCCCCAGCTTCCTTGAGACATTTCCATCAGGGCACTTCCCATAAAGAGATTCCAGTATTGATCTACCGGGAGGATTTTAATTATTACAATAGCAGATACCGCAGAGCTGCAGTTAGAGGGAAAAGTCACATGAGACCTGCTAGAATTTCTCAGCCAACCCATTTTGTTGGCTTGGGTTAATGGGTGTTCAACCTTTCCATTATCCAGATCAGCCGTGAATTACTAGCTGAATGATGTTTGCATTAATATAATATATATGGTAATTTCTTCACTTAATTAACAGGGAGGTTCAGCTCAGTAGGGGTATGGGCTGATCATGTGTAAAATTGATTTGTGAGGGAAATATTTGATAGACCGCAGGGAGAAAGCTGCTTTTGATGGACAGCTGCGGGACAGAAGCAGGAAGAACAAATTTTAACTTGAATTTTTGTCTGAAAGCATAGCACTCTTCAATAGTGCTATTTTTTGTATTATCAAGAGTTTATCTAAATATTTTCATTGTTTTTAGTGCTAAGGTAGTCTTTGTTGGATTTTTAAATCCACATAAGCACACTTAAGAGTAACCAACTACATCTTAGGGTTCTAAAAGCTTCTCATTTTAAGTTGTTCCCTTTAAAACACCTGGAAAGGTATGAGCTGGAAAAGAATAGCTCACTGATATAGCTTGATAAAATATTTGATATAACATATAAGTTACAGAATACTTGAGTATACTATGTACTCAAACTAGGGAAACCTGATTATGAAATTTGTTACTATTTTTAATTGAACCAATTAGTAAAAGCAATGAAGTTTATGTTTTACTTTCTTATATCTATGTTGTTCACATTGCCTTTACAAAGTGTTATATTTGTTTTGCCCCTCTGTATAGGAATGGGAAAAGAAAAAGTCCCTTTTGAAAATGTTCTGCTATCTGGCAGATAGATTAAAAAAGCATTCACCAGATTATTCCAGATTTTAAAGTTACCATTAGCTTTTATTCTGTTATTATTTTTCTGTTATATTTTATATTAAGATGGAAAACTATCCATTCTATATGAATCTTTAAAAAATAATAATCTTTTGATCAAACTATCCTAGAAATTATTAGTTGTGTGATTTCATAAAATATTTCAACTTTAAATTTGTCAACTACTATAATCAGTTTAATAAGTTAATATAAATTCAGTTCATAAGTGAGTACAAATTGTTTACTATTCAAAAGGTAGGTAAGTTAAACTTACAGTTAAACATGTTTATTGATCATGAGAATTCCAAAATATGCTCATAACTAATGTGATTCTTAATTTTGTTTCTTAATTAAGGTGTAATGGAAAATAATTCCTCAGAGCTTCTTAGAGATTAATAAGCTACTAGGTAGGGAAGAGATTTGATAGGAGAAGATTGTTAACATTTATTTCACTTAATAAATAGTTAATAGATGCTTGTGATAGTAGTGGTGATGGTGCGAGTAATCACTTAAGTAGTTCTTTAATATTTCTCAGCTAATTAGGTCTCAGTCCCCAAAATGTAAAAAGGTAAACAGATATTCCAAATGGAGCTATAATTAATCCATTTTGGTAACTATACTCTCAATAGTAACCTTTACTGTAATGATTTAAATTTGTGATATAAATGAAAGATTAAGGGTATACTGGCTCTTTATAATAGAACTGGTATTTCAAATAAAACTTCTAAGGATGGATGATTATAAAAAGTAAATTTTCATATTGAAATCCAAATTTGACTAAGCAGAAGATAAACCAAATCAGTATACTAATTTCATTAGGTCCTGTGTAGCAAGGTTTGAAAACCAACTGTCAGGTTAGAATTTGCTGCTACAATAATTGGTAATACATCAACAGAATAACATGTTAAAATACAGGAGCCAGCTGGAGGGAAAACTGTTTAAAGTATTTAAAATAATAGTTACTATGAAAAACTTACCTTTAACATTTTGTACTTTTATTAGAACGATCTCTCTGATTTCTCTCAGGATGGATACTTTAAGGATAAATTTCTTAGTAAAGCTCCAGTTTTGCATATTATACTTTTGAATTAAAGGTTACACTGGTATTTGATTTGATAATCAAGCAAGGGAA
Source organism: Loris lydekkerianus (assembly GCA_963574355.1). Lineage (NCBI taxonomy): Eukaryota > Metazoa > Chordata > Mammalia > Primates > Lorisidae > Loris > Loris lydekkerianus. Next base: position 83,323 of record CAUYPK010056203.1, on the reverse strand, counting down.
AACGTTATCTCTGTCCTTGTCTATGCTTAAATATCTCTGACTTAACCCGAAAGAGAATTTTTTTAATTTAGTGTGAACTTTTTAAATCTGAAAAATCTGGGTGTGAAATTATAAATATAACACTAAACAGCTGAAATGTTATATATTTACAAAAGTTTGGTATATGTAACACCTATGAAAATTTTTTGAATCACAGGGAGTTGCTTTTTAGTGCTAAGGGTGATACTAAGTATGTATTTGGTTCTCTAGGTAAGTGCTTTACTAAGTGTTTGTAGAAAGGAAAAATGCAACTTACAAGTGATTTTTTTTTTCCCTTCCTGTTTGTTCTCGTTAACAGAAAGGGTTCAAAGACACCAGTCAGTATGTTGTAGGAGAATTGGCAGCACTAGAGAATGAGCAAAAGCAAATTGACACCCGTGCTGCGCTGGTGGAGAAGCGCCTTCGCTATCTCATGGACACAGGTACGGTGCCCAATTACACTGTAAACAGTTTTGGCAAATTGAGCGTTCACAAACTCTTATAGAGTTTTGGAAGTGTGAATCTTTGAAGCCTGAATGTTCAGCAAAACTGCCTTGAAAATAAAAAGGCTGCGATTTGCAGCTACCTCTCTGGGCCCTGGTGATAAGAGTGCCTTCATGGGAAGTGATAACTTGCCCTGATACCGTGTGAGCCAGCACTATTGAACAGTGTGCTCATCCATGCAGAGTTGGAATACACATCTGTGCCTCATTGATATGCCACTGCTTAAAAAAAAAGTAAGATCTTTACTGTTCTACTGATTCATTGGGGAAAAAAAAAGATTTGGCCAGCTAAAGCCATGTACTGCATGAAACAGAGCACTGTGCATAGGGGATGGCTCCATGGACTAGATCACTGAAATTTGAGAATACTATCTGGTTACTGATGCTCCACAATTTTTTTCAAGAGAACAGGTTTTTTAAAGTCTGTAATACTTTGTGTCACAGTTGCATTTGAAAGGATTAAAGTATATAGCAAGGTTTGTAAAGATAGGTTAGAGCAGCAAGTTAGCTCCTAAACAGAGGATGGATTGGCATTTAATGCTGATTGCCAATGGTGATTGAACAGATCTAAGTTCACAGTGATCTATTGGAAAAGAACTGTGTGTATGTGTGTGTGTATTTCTTTAATAATGAGAAATAAATTAAAATCATTCATACCAAAGTATAAGTTGTATGAGAAAAAAATGTCAAAAAAATAAGTGTGAAAATCCATTTCTTTAATCTAATTAATTGCTTTTACTTTATGGCAGTGTTAAAATTAAGTAGATTAGCATGATTTAGGATTGGAAAGCTTTCCTGAACTTTTTCTTCTCTATTTTCCAAAAATATATTTACAATAAAAGAACTCCTCCAAAAATAAGCATTTATATGGGATATTTGGAAATGAATAGATTAGTGAAATCAGAACATATTAGAACAAGAAGGAACCTTAGACTTTAACTGAATTTCCTTATGTGTTCTATGGAGTGCTACAGCTTCTTCAGAGGCCGTCAGGAGCTGCCAAGACAATAAAGGAGCAGAAAGAATACAGATACCTAGATTCCTTACCTTACTTCAAACAAAGTGGTTCTGAATTTATTTATTTGAAATAGTGAGCTTGGAAGAGTTTGTTTGTTTTTTTTTGTTTGTTTGTTTGTTTTTGCAGTTTCTGGCCAAGGCTGGGTTTGAACCCGCCACCTCCGGCATATGGGGCCAGCGCCCTACTTCTTTGAGCCGCAGGCGCTGCCCGGAAGAGTTCATTTGAAGAAAAGTGTCTATTGCTTCAAATTTAAAACCAAAAAAAAAAACAAAAAAAACCTTTTTTTCAGAACCTAAATCTCGTATTGTACAGGCGAGGAGATGGAGGCATGGGAAATGCTCAGAGTCATTTAGATGTGTAGCTGATATTAACTAATTCAGATTACCAGGACTTCTTGCTATATCAGATTACCTAGGCCATGTTTTATTGTACCACTAACAAGTTACATGCATGCTCAATCTTGTATATATGCAATTGTGTGACTTTAGCATAGATCCATAAACTGAAGTATTTTTCTAATTTGTATTTTTTCCTTAGATTTCTAAGGGCTTTTGAAAATTTTAGCTATATTAGCTATGCATAGTATTTATTTATTTATTTATTTATTTATTTATTTATTTATTTTTGAGAGAGAGAGTCTCACTATGTCACCCTCAATAGAGTACCATGGTGTCACAGCTCACAGTAACCTCAAACTCTTGGTTTTAAGTGATTCTCTTGCCTCAGCCTCCCAAGTAGCTGGGACTACAGGTGCCCACCACAATGCCTGGCTATTTTTTGGCTGTAGTTGTCATTGTTTGGCAGGCCTGGGCTGGGTTCAAACCCACCAGCTCCAGTGTATGTAGCTTGTGCCCTAGCTGCTGAGCTACAAGCGCCGAGTGGCTGTATGTACTATTTTAAATGAAATTATTAGCATAATTTCTGTAATACATTTAAAAATTATTTCTACCTGGGTGTAGTGGCTTATGACAATAATCCTAGCACTCTGAGCCTGAAGCAGGAGGATTGGATCGCTTGAGCTTAGGAACTCAAGACCAGTCTGAGCAAGAGTGTGACCATATTTCACTAAAAATAGAAAAATTGGCCAGATGAGATGGTGTGTGCCTATAGTAGGGACACAGAAGGCTGAGGCAGGAGGATCACTTGAACCCAGGATTTTGAAGTTGCAGTGAGTTATAATGATGTCACTGCTCTCTACCCAGGGAGACAGAGCAAGACTATGTCTCAAAAAGAAAAAAAAAAAATTGTTTCCTTTAAATTTTTTTTTTTTTCTTCTGAGACAGGGTCTCATTCTGTCACTCAGGCTGGAGTGCAGTAGCATTGTCATAGCTCACTGCAACCTCTAACTCCTTGGTTCAAGCAATCCTCTTGCCTCAGCCTCTCAAACAGCTGGAACTACAGGCATGTACCATCATGCCTGGTTGATTTTTCTATTTTTTGTAGACGGGGTCATCTTCTTGCTCAGGTCGATCTTCAACTCATGGTCTAAAGGAATCCTCCTTCCTTGGTTTACTGAAGTACTAGGATTTCAGGCATGAGCCACCATGCCTAGCCTTATTTTCTTTAAATACTCTGAGGAGACAAATTTTTTTGTTTTTAACAAATGGAATGAACTATCTTCCCCAATTGTTTGGGATAAATTAGATATTACTATACAAGAATACCTTGTGCCATTAGTGAAAAAGCTAGAAATTGTATTTCCTTTTCTTCTTTTAACACATGGAACCTGATTTACTGAGGGCTCTAACCAAAATGGACTCAATTTCTCCCTTCTACCCTGTATGTCACTAGTAAAGTTTTGAAATGGTCCCACAAATCCTTTATAATCTGTAAGACAAGGCTGCAGATTGACATTGAAATCCTTTGGGGGATTATTCTATTCCTTATTCTACAGGATAGAATCTGACCCTGATTGGGGCTGCAACTGCATTCAGACTAAAACTGACTTGGTCCCCCAGTTTGACATGCTCTGAAAATTTCCCTAGATGATATTGAACCTCCTCTAGCACATATGTTTTTAAGGTTTGCCTAAAGCCTATCTTGGTATCTGAAATAAGGGATAATGGGTTTAGAAAGTGAAAGCATATATTTTTCTTTTTCTTTTAGGAGTTCCAGTTCATTCCAGCTTTTCATTTATTATAATAGTACCTTTCTTTCTGGTATATTAGAGGATCCTCAGCTTTAGAAATGAGCAGAGCAGATAGTATTCATATTCTTTATATGATGAAACTGAAGCTCAAATAAGGGAAATAACTCATTTAAGATGACCTCACTAGCAGAGGCAGAGTTAGGGCTTAACCCCAGGTTTTTAGATTTTCTGGCTTTTGACTTAGTCATCTTTTCTAAGTACAACTTCTTTATAAAGCAAGAATGTTTTATCTGCTATTACAGTTTTTATATTCTTGTAGATACTGACGAAATTTTTTTTACTGATTTGAAATTCTCATAATAAAAATTAACAATTTGAAAGTGTAAATTCTATAATATTTAAAACATTCACAGTGTTGTGCAATCATCACCGCTCTGTATTTCCAAAAATTTTTCATCATCCTAAACATTAAGCAATTAACTTAATTCTTTACTCATTAAGCAATAACTCCCCCGTTTCCTCCTACTCAGTCCCCTGGGCATCTCTAATCTACTTTCCGTCCTTTTTCTTTTTTTTTTTTTTTTAAAGAAAGAGTCCCACTCATTCTGTCACTCTGGCACTCCTGGGGTTGAGTGCCATGGCATCATCATCATAGCTCACAGCAACTTCAAACTCTTGGGCTCAAGCAATCCTCATGCCTCAGCTTAGTCCCAGGTAGCTGGGACTATAGGAGTCCATCATAACACGCAGCTAATTTTCTATTTTTAGTGGAGACAGGGTTCTTACTTGAACTCCTGAAGTCAAGCAGACCAGCCACTTGAACCTTCCAGAGTGCTAGGATTACAGGTGTGAGTCACCATGCCTAGCCTCTATTCTCTGTCTTTATGAATTTGTTTTATTATAGATATTTCATATAAGTGGACTCACACCATATTTGTCCTTTTGTGTTTGGCTTCTTTTACTTAATGTCTTCAAAGTACATCCATGTTATAGCATATAGTAGTACTTCATTCCTTTTTATGACTGAATATACCACATTTTATTTATTCACTTGTTGATAAATATTTGGTCTCTTTCTACCTTTTGGCTACTATGAACATTTGTGTGCAAGTATCTTTTTGAATTCCTATTTTCAGTTCTTTTGCATATATACCTAGGATTGTAATTTCTGAATCTTATGGTAATTCTGTACCTTTTTTTTGTTTTGTTTTGTTTTGTTTGTTTTTGAGACACAGTCTCACTTTGTTGCCCTTGGTTTTTGAGACAGAGTCTCACTTTGTTGCTATGGTGTCACAGCTCACAGTAACCTCAAACTCTTGGGCTCAAGCAATTCTCTTGCCTCAGCCTCCTGAGTAGCTGGGACTGTGGGCACCTGCCATAATGCCTGGCTAGTTTTAGAAACAGGATCTCACTCTTGCTTAGGCTGGTCTTGAACTCCTGAGCTCAGGCAATCTACCCCCCTTGCTCTCCCATACCGCTAGGATTATAGGCGTGAGTCAGCGTCCCTGTACTCAGTTTTAAATGAGTTTTGAGGTCTATGTAGAATCCAAAATATATTTTCCAAAAGAAATACTATTCTAAGTGTCCACAAGTCAGACAAGCCCACATAAACTTGTTACTTCAAAATAAAACTAACTACTAAACAGTAGTGATGCTGAATATGGTTTTAGACTTGAGTCCTAGGTTCCCAGAGCTTGAGCAGCTCTGAGTTTTAAGCACTACTCTGGTGCCGCTGAATCTTCTATATCCTGAAGGGGATAGGTGGAACCTGGAAGGCAGCCTAGACTGCTGGGCATTTCTCTTGGCATGTTGGCAGAAGGTTGTAGCAAGAAAATAGGAAAGGAATGTAAGAGGCTCATGAAACATAATGAGGGGGTGCCAGGGATGAGAATACCAGTAACTAGGCAAGGGCACCAAAGGCTGAGACAGAGCAGCTGTTGGGGTTTGTATATCTGGTTTCTCCTAAAATTGTTAGGAAAGCTTGAATTAGTGATAGTCTAAATATTAAATAGCAATTGTGTATGTGTGTGTGTAATTGTTGTTGAGGGGGAATTTTTAAGTTTCCAACACCTAAAGTTTATAATGATTATTTCATTGGGAATAGCAACACATATAGAAACATGTATGTATGTTAAGTTTAGTGCTTATAAATCTGTGCCAGCAATGTTGTAACCCAGAAAAAAATGGAGTTTATAATGGAAATGTTGATGGGCCCTTTTACTGTAGTGCTACAAGTAGTGTTTACTAGAATGAATGATATTTCTTCTCCCTTCCCAATCTGTTTTCATTTAGTAGTTATCAGACTTTTTAACAGTATAGCTGTAGTGTTTTAATCTAATGATTTGGGTTTTCTTTTTATTTATACTTAAGTATAAAAATTAAACATTCATGAGGTGGAAATTATATTAAAATTGTATCTTACAACTTCTTAACCTTTAAGCACTGAATAAAAGGATCATGATAGGCTCCTTAAATCCGTAGGTCAAAAATACGGATGCTGTAGCTGCTTGTGGACCATCTAGTCCAAAACCTAACTGACCATTTAAAAATATTAAATATACTAGGGCGGTGCCTGTGGCTCAAAGGGGTAGGGCGCTGGCCCCATATGCCGGAGGTGGCAGGTTCAAACCCAGCCCTGGCCAGAAACTGCAAAAAGGGGGAAAAAAAAAAAAAATATATATATATATATATATATATATATATATATATATATATATATATATACACACACACACACATACATACACACACTTAAGGAAGAAATGAATTAAAATAAATAACTTTTCTATACATTCTTCAGAATATTTCTTTACCTTATCCAAATGTAGTATTAAAGCTGCTCTAAAGCAGGAAATAGTGGGCGGTGCCTGTGGCTTAGTGGGGAGGGCGCCGGCCCTATATACCAAGGGTGGCAAGTTTGAACCCAGCCCTGGCCAAACTACAAAATAAATAAATAAATAAATAAAGCAGGAAATAGGGCTCCCCTAAAAAATTAAAGTTAAATTTATATGTTGTTACTGAGAACAGTTGCTTTTGAATCTCCAGAATTATCCATCATCTTCACTAGAGATAATAATAATGGTCTGTATTTATTGCATGCTGGCTCTTATGTATATATTACTTTGTTTCTCATAATGTCTCTAGGAAATAGGTTCTCTTAATAACTGTAAGTGTTAACAATCATGTCTGAAGGTTAAGGAAATAAGTAACTTGCTCCATTCTTACAGTTTACAAATAGTAGAGCAGGAGTCAAATCCAGTCTGATGGCTCTGGAGCGTGACTCCCCAGTACCAACTGACATGATCTCCGTTTCATCTCTCATCTTCTTAGAGCTGAACTTCTGATTTTCCTGGAGTTTTATTAATCATTCTTTGGACCTTCTTCTTACCATTTTATGATTTATGATTAGTTACTCATAAAAAACGAAAACAGATCATTATTCATTTAGGTCAGGCAAAAAACACACTTAACTAACCCATTTGGCTTATTTAGAGACCCAACAGGCTCTTTTTTTTTTTTTTTCCTTTTGAGATAGAGTCTCACTCTATCACCCTGGGTAGAGTGCTGTGACATCATAGCTCACAGTAACTTCAAACTCTTGGGCTTGAGCAATCCTCTTGCTTCAGCCTCCCAGTACCTGGTACTACAGGCTGCTGCTACAATGCCTGGCTAGTTTTTCTAAAGATGCTTAGAGATATTTTTAGTAGAGATGGGGTCTTGGCTCAGCCTTGTCTCGAACTTCTGAGCTCAAGCAATCCTCCTGCCTCCCAAACTAGGATTACAGGTGTGAGCCACTGTGCCTAGCCTTATACCTCTTAATATTATTTCTTTAGCTGCACGCAGTGGCTCATGCCTGTAATCCCAGCACTCTGGGAGCAGGTAGATTGCCTGAGCTCAGGAGTTCCAGACCAGCCTAAGCAAGAACGACACCCCATCTCTAAAAATAGCTGGGTGTTGTGGCTGGTGCCTGTAGCCCCAGCTACTTGGGAGGCTGAGGCAAGGGAATCACTTGAGCCCAAGCGTTTGAGGTTGCTGTGGAGCTATGATGCCAACGCACTCTACCAAAGGTGACAAAGTGAGACTATATATAAAAATAAAATAAAATAAAATAAAATAAATACACACACACACATATTATTTCTTTACCTTGGTCATCACAATATACACATAATATATATATGAAAATTAGGCTATAAAATATTCTTCTTTGGAATAATCAAAGGAATAAAACAAGCTTCCTTTCAAATGAAGAACCTCACTGTTTGATAATCTTGAGAAGGTTCTCAAACTTGAGCATTATAACCTCTGGAAGGTAGTTTTCATTATAAAATCAACTACGTTTGGGCCAGGCACAGTAGTTCACTCCTGTAATCACAGCACTTGGGAGGATTAGGCGGGTGGATTGCCCTGAGCTCAGAGGTTCAAGACCAGCCTGAGCCAGAGTAAGACCTCATCTCTAAAAACAGCCAGGTTTTGTGGCAGGTGCCTGTAGTCCCAGCTACTTGGGAGGCTGAGGCAAGAAAATCGCTTAAGCCCAGGAGTTTGAGGTTGCTGTGAGCTGTGATGCCACGGCACTCTACCAACCGTGACAAAATGAGACTCTATCTCAAAAAATTTAAAAAAATAAAATAAAATCCCCTACTTTTGAATACCTGAAGATGGTTTTCTGAAGTTATGTTAAAAGTAAAACTGATTAAAAGTTAAGTCACTGACTTCTAATTTAAAGTAATTGTTTTAATATTAGCAGCTTACAATTTATGACACAGATATATATGTACATTTCCTATGTTAAAACCCTTTAGTTTTATTGTTCAAATAAAAATGAGATCTTGATCTATTTCAATCTGAATGTAATCTTAGCTATTAAAAAAAAGTACAGTTTCTTGGTGTATTAGAAGAGCTTATGGAAAATAAGTGCTTTGGGCTCGGCATCTGTAGCTCAGTGGTTAGGGCGCCAGCCACATACACCAGGGCTGGTGGGTTCCACGAACCCAGCCTGGGCCTGCTAAACAAACAAACAACAACAAAAATAGCTGGGCACTATGGCGGGTTCCTGCAGTCCCTGCTACTAGGGAGGCTGAGGCAAGAGAATCACTTGAACTCAAGAGTTTGAGGTTGCTATGAGGTATGAGGCCACGGCACTAACAAAGTCTGACTCTGTCTCAAAAAAAAAACAAAAAGAAAAGAATATTAGTGCTTTGGTAACATGAATACTGGTTCACTCAACGTTGCATCTCTTGATTAGAGTCTGAATACTCAAAATTTTTACATTTCTAGGGGGTTTTACATTTTTATTCTTGAAATGCTACATATGCTCATAAAGATTTGCTTTGTAAATGAGTAAGAGAGAAAGCACATGCAGAAGATAGAAAAACAAAAAGGCATTTATGTCGTCAAATTACAAGGTATTATATTTCACCATGATTGATTTATTTTCCCATCATAATAACCAACATTAAATAATTACAAAGATATCTTATTATTGTAACAGTATACCTTCTATTGCTATCAATCCATGAATAAAGTAGATGAATTTTTCCTGTGACTCAATAGATTTGAGTAAGTGTAAAATACAACCAAAGTGTTAAAAATCTTTATAAGAATCATGTAACTATTTTATACCATATGTATTCTGTCTCTAATTTCCTTTCATTTATAGTTTCTCATTTTTTATCACCCAAGTAACATTCTGAACTTTATTGTAATTACATATTTAGTGCATACAATTTTTTAAAAATATTTTTAATGATTAGACATAGACTTATGAGTTTGGTAAGATATAAATTCAGTAAGTTATTAAATAGGCACTGTTCACCATTGAGACCATGATATTATCAGATAATGAACATGTTTATGGTGCTATATAAGGATTAATTAAATAACAAAAACTCTATTGACCACCAATGGTAAACGTAATTGAATTAGCAGAGCAGTAAAATAAATGTAGACAAAATAAATATAGACAAGAGAATATGAGAAAGCTTCTGTAATGTTTTAGATTAATAAGCATGCAGAATTCTTCACATTTTTTATTACGTTGTCCCTAGATGAATTCAAAGTAATTGGGGTGGTTAATTTTATTTACACAGAGCCGTTCACAGCGCATTAAATAATAGAGATAATTGAACAAGAATTGTCAAGTGTGTACTGATATCAGACATATTACAGAAGGGAATGTGCATAAAACTTCATTTCTATGCAGCCATTGTTTATGGTAATTAAGTACACAGATTTATCCCTTGGTTGCCTTCCAAGCTTATGGCAACTGCTATTGTTGTGCTCCATTAATATGTAATCAGGAAATAGTTTAATTTTCTAATCTGCAGTTTGAGAATTCACTTTCTAACAACTCTTAATTACTGCATTGCCCTAATGATGCTCATGGTTATGAAAATTGAACCAATAAACTCAGTGGAAGAAGCCAGAGGGGATTATAATTCCAGAGGTGGTGCTTACTTAATAAACTTGTTATGCCTTCACCAGAGGGAGCTCAGTGTCCTTCAAAAGCATTTAAGTTTATATTACTGAATTTACATGTCTACTATGAAAGGGGTTAAAATATTTAGGAGGAGGTATTATTCTAAAAGCTATTTATGAAAAATGAGATAATATGTCATCTCAATGCTTTTAAAGCATTTTAGTCTTTTAAAAATTAGGGAGATGTGTCTCTTAAACTGACTACATATAGCTTATTTTATAAAATGTTGTGATTTTGCTAATCTACCTTAATTTATAAAAATACATATCGGAGATGTAGCTATGAAATATTTGAATAGCCTTTTGTTTTGACTATTCTACTTTTAGTTCTATACATCTTTTTTTATTCTTCTCTGTTTCTTTCTCTCTTGACTATAGAATTTAAAGACTGGTATACTGTCCAATTATTAAATGGTGGATATATGGTATTTCTTCCTTAAAAATTTGGTTCACAAATTAAGCAAAATGGCTTATAGAAATTTTTTTAAGTTTTCTGAGATGAAAGATCTTATAGAAGTATAATTTCTTTTAACCGTATGTTACAAAAAAGAACGATTTTATGTATCATCATGATATAGTATATTAAGAAGGTACTCTTCTCTATCATGATCCTGTTTTCCCCCAACAAAATGGTCTAAAGGCAAGTGAGAATGATTGGTAACAATATAGATTCAACTAAACATTTACCTCTCAAGTACATGGCAGTGATTTTTACTTGTTAACAAGAAAAAAATAAATATGTTGTTAACATTGAGCTCACGAGTTTGAGACCAGCCTGAGCAGGAGACCACATTTCTAAAAAAACAGCCAGGCCTTCTGGTGGGCGCCTATAATCCTAGCTACTTGGGAGGCTGAGAGTGTGAGACTGTCTCAAAAAATTAAAATAAAATAAAAATAAAAAACATACCTGCAGCGGGGTACATGGCTCACACCTGTAATCCTAGTCCTTTGGGAGGCCGAGGTGGGTAGGTTGCTTAAGCTCACAAGTTTGAGACCAGCCTGAGCAAAAGTGGAACTTCTTTTCTACTAAAAATAGAAAAACTGAGGTAAGAGGATCACTTGAGCCCGAGTTGGAGGTTGCTGTGAGCTATGACATCAAAGTACTCTACAGCTTGAGACTCTGACTCAAAAAGCAAAAAAAAAAAATAAAATGTACCTGCACTAGGGATGAGTTGGTACAGAATACAATCCAATTTCTGAATACACTTAAATACCTTCTCTATCACTCTTCCATTGTAAGGGAAGAATACAGACTGATACAAAACTTTTCCTGATACAAAACTTCTTCCAAATGGAATTATCTATTTAATCTCTTAGTAATCCAAACATAGCATGTCTTTTTCTCATGAAAGGCAATGAGTAGTATTAATTAATATGCAGGGAATTTGCTATTTTGAAGGAAATCAGAATTGGTTTTACCCATGCTATATATGTAGCTGTTCTTTTTTATCTCTAGTGAAGTCTACAGTTGTGGGGTAAAGATGGCTGATGGCTATATTACCAAGAAGTCAGATCCGTAGATACCATACTTACTGTAGGAGAGAATGTGTGTGGCCTTCTGGATCGCAACAGCACTGCTGGATTATAGAAGTGTTACCTTCCTGCCTAGGGAGCTGTTCTGGAGTTCTTTCAGGGCCAGAATGCCAAATAAATTGGGTTCCATTTATGCCTTTGGATAGAATTATTTTTCTATAATTTTTGAATTGTGAATAACATACTTCCTGTAAAGTTAAAGAATATATGCATATCACTTGTAATTGTCATTAAGGCTTATTTTAAAAATAAATTAATAAAGCCTATCTTCAGTAACATCTTTTTTGTTTGTTTGTTTGAGACAGTCTCTCACTTTCTTGCCCCCTGGTAGAGCACCATGGTGTCATAGCTCACAGCATCCTCAATCACTTGGGCTCAAATGATCTTCTTGCCTCAGACTCCCAAGTAGCTGGGACTACAGGTATGTGACACAATGCCTAGCTATTTTATAGAGATGGGGGTTTCACTCTTGGTCTCAAACTTGTGAGCAGTAGTGATCTACCTGCCTCGGCCTCCGGGAGTGCTGGGATTACGGGATAAGCCACTGTCCCCAGCTCTTCTTTTTTTTTTTTTTTTTTTATTGCAGAACTACTCTCTGTTAGGAGTATAGTCAAGATTGTAGTTATTAGACTGGGCATGGTGGCTCTGCCTGTAATTCTAGCACTATGAGAATCAAGGTGGTAGGATCACTTAAGCTCAGGTGTTTGAGACCAGCCTGTTCCTACTAAAAATAGAAAAATTAGCCAGGCATTGTGGCAGGCACCTGTAGTCCCAACTACTTGGGAGACTGAGGCGGGAAGATCGCTGGAACCCAGGAGTTTGAGGTTGCTGTGCACTAGCTAGGCTTGAGGCCATGGCACTCTAGCCTGTGAAATAGAGTCAGACTTGGTCTTTAGAAAAAACGAAAGAAAAGATTATAGCTGTTTGCTATTTTACCTCATGAAAAATTGTCTGCAGAAGTTACCTACAATTAATAAAAAGGGCACAAGTGTTGTGACCAACCACATTATTATGTTTATTCAGTATTTTAAAAGCTATCACTATGTATTCATTTCTCTAAACCATATTGCAAAACAGTCGTGGTCCTTTCTTCAGGATATGTACAATATCATTCTAACATGCCTAAAATACCTTGTAATTATACTTGAATTATACTAATTCATAATTATTTTAGATTTCTTGTTTTTATTTTATATAATTGGGTTATTTGTGTGCAATACATGTCTCCCTAGTAGCTTATAAAACCTTAGACCATGGAGGCCTGGATGGTATCGTTCATTTATTCTTTGGCTCCTTCAAGAACCACTTGCTTTGTAATCAAAGAAAGTGTTATAAAAATGCAGATCTCAGATCCCCCTTCCTAGGTGCTAAATCAGAATGTGAGGAAGGTGGTTGGAGCAGGGATGAGAATTTTGAAACTCACTGTGTAATTCTGATGCATATCAAAGTTTGAGTCAAATTTATAAGAGAATAAATTTGAAATTTCTGAATTTGTTTTAAAACTGCTTCCAAGAAGCTTTCCTAGATTATCCACCAGCCAGAATTATTCCCTCCTCCTGTAACATTTTTAAAAATCTTGTTATAGGGCGGCTCCCATAGCTCAGTGGGTAGGGCGCTGGCCACATACACTAAGGCTGGCAGGTTAGAACTCAGCCCGGGGCAGCTAAACAACAATGACAATTGCA
>CAUYPK010056203.1:0-65000 GCA_963574355.1 Loris lydekkerianus | reverse complement strand
GAAAACAATAACAAATTTTAATGTAAAAATTGGACACTAACTTTGTGATAACAGAGTAAGTTTCTTAGGTTCTAGTGGTTTCAGGGTTTTTTTTTAAATGGATGACCATATACTGTTAAAATGTTGGGAATAATCGTATTGGTCTTGACCATGAGCACTACAATATGCTTTAAAATTCTTAGTAGAATTATTAACCTATATCTTCTTTCTTTCAAACTACTTATGTACATAACCTCTATTTTGCTTGCTAGAACAATCAAAATTTTAAAACATTTTATTGTACCCAAATGCAAATATATTTACATAGGAATAAATCTAGTTTTCCTTAAAGAGGGCAATAGAATTAAAAACTGAGGCCAACAAACAAATGAAAGTTTCTCTAAATCCATTGGATAATAGAGGCAGTGTTAAGGCTAACCATAGTGTTGAACTAAACAGAGGGATTACTCGTGGGTTTTGCATCAGTTGTTTTCTGCCGGGTGGCCTCACTTGTCAAAAAAAAAAAAAAAAAAAAGTTTAACAGGCAAACATTCACATGGGCACATTGAAAAAAGAAGTATGCTTAATTCCATCAAAGCTTAAAAAAAACAATCATTAATTTATTCTAACTACAATTGTTGGTCATTTGTGAAAAACATCTGGCCTTTAAGTCATAGGAACCCAAACACTGGTACAACGTGAACATTTGTGAAGAAGCTTCAAGTCTGGTCTAATATAAAAAGCAATGTTAGTGCATACACAGTTGTGTCTAACCATACAACAGCACTTGTTTCTTACATTGCGTTAATTCCACTTAGTATTCTGGACTTTGAAAATATGATAAGTACAAATGTAATGTGCTTTAACAATGAGAAATTTTTTTATTTCCAATTTTAAAGTGTTGCTTTTTTATGTATCTTTTCATGATTGTTTAAGTAATCTTGGTATTACAAGTTGGAAATGGTTTCTGATGAACCCTAAATTCAAGATAGAAAATACATTTTAAAAATGGTTTCAGGAAGGACTTACCCCATTTTCCTTATTACTAAGTAGTTGTTAAAGTATTTGTTTTAAATCTGGACTTAGACACTCCCAAATGTTCTTTAATTTGATATAGCTAGTCCAAAAAATTTGGTAGGAGAATTTAGTGAAGGAGATAAATAATTTTGCAACTATACCTATATTATAAATTATGACTATAGTCACATCTGTTTCTTTATAGCTTTAAAGGTAGCAGTAGAACAGCTCACTGTTGGGGTACATTTAAGTATTAAGGTCTAAGTTGGTCAAGTTTCAAATTCTAACAACTTTAGCCACACCATAGCCACAAAAGAATGCATAGCAAGTCCTTTTCATTATGTTGTTGTTGCTTTAAAAATGAATTTTTAAAGTGAAGAAGAAATCCTAATCAAAGCTATGAAAATTAGAATCTAAATTAGAAATAAAAAAGTTACATCATTTTAATTTCCTGCTCTAATATGTATAATTTGAAGATTTGATATATAAAACCTCCCCTTCAAGACAACAAACTACTTTGTCTAGTGGTTTCTTACTGTCCCAAAGAAATAAAACATGATATAACCAAATACTACTGTGTCAAAGGCTTCATATACAAATGATCTATTCCTATACTGTTAATCTGCTTTCACCAGCTTACTGATATACTATTTCACTTACCACTGCACTGCCCTTTACCTTCCCCTGGGGTTTTAATAATTATAAATTAAGAAAAACTGTAGATACTTACCATAAATTAGGTTTTGTTTGAAGCAAAATAATAACTAATAAAAAAACTTATTTCACAGTGATGAAAAAATACTAATCTTTAGTTTAGGCATTATTTCACTTATGCCATAGACATATTGTAACAAGGTGAGTTGACCACATTTCTAAAATGTACACTAACGGTAAATCTAAAAATGTGTGTGTTATATGTAGAAGTCTCTTGTAAAAGTTTGTTAAGCCCTGATTTCAGACACAATAATACTGTTAGGATACTGGAGATGAGAGGAAGATCACTTAAAATAGCTTGTGAAATATAATGTTTGAAATGGTTCTTTGAGAATGTGCAGATTATGGCTTGCATAGGGACTCCTTCCAGCTGTCTGGGAAAATGAGCTGTTGACATTCTTTTGGGTCATCATTCAAGATAGGAGGGCAACCACAAGGATTTAGCAGATAAATTCATCCCCAAAGACCTTTATCCGTTTCACTGCAACTTAGAAACATTCATGTTGAATAGTAGCATTAATGTAGTGCATTTAGCTGTTTAAAGTGAGCCTTATGTTAAAAAAAGAAAAAAGAAAAAGATGATGATGAAGAAAATCAAATGAGTAGGATAATAACTTAAGTCTTCTAAAAGGTATTCCTTACATAATTCTAAAGCACAAACCATTATTTTCTCTACACTAGTTTCAAAAGCAGAATTGAGATCTTATATAGTAAGCAATACGCTTTTCAATTTTAACTAACTGAATCAGTTCTGTATGTCACTTGTTAGGTATTTATGGCAAAAGAGCAGAAAATAAATCATCATTTAAGTGTTGTGTTGTGAAATGAATGGCAACATTTGTAAACAACTGAAAATAATTTAATTCAGATCTGTCTTTGGACTGTATGCTTCAGGCAAAAGGGAAAGTCAAAGCTGTGATGAATGCCTTAAGGGTATACACTAAGATTCATACATACATGCCCTTTCCTATAAATGGTGAAAAAAAACTTTCTGACTCAAACTGGAATGATACTATATAGGACTGAATGTGCAGAAAAGGTTCCCACAATGCATTGTGCAAACCTAGAGCTAACAAATACCCTGCTGCTTTGAACCCCCCCAAAAGACAAAGGCACAATGAAATAGAAAGCTTACCACCGGTAGCTTTCAAAACGACAAACTAGGCAAACTATACATCTCCACCACTCCAATTTTGTCAGAATGCTAATGAGCTTGCTCTGATCTTTACTCGGCTTCCCGTGTTTTCTACATCTTCAAGGACCACATGGCGCTAGCAAAATAAAGACAACTAAATGAGAATTTCGAATGCTTTTTGTGTTAGGACCTGGTGCTTTTCAGTGGACGCACTCGTTGAATATTCTCAACTTAAAAGAGTACAACAGGGGGTTGGGTATGAACTTTTTAACGGGAGGAAATTTGAACAAAAGTAAATTAGTGAGATGAGGAAAATATGAGAAAAATTTCTGATTAATTTCCACTCCATAATATCAATGACACCTTCAGCCCCACTCATACTCTTCTAACAAGAGATGCTGATAAAAGATGAATGATTCTGTGTTGTTCACGGTGAATGTTTAGTGGTTTTTTAATAGCAGCATTCTACATAAAAGGCACCAGGAAGTACTCCGCATTAGCAGTTGAGATCACTAGTTAATAGGATGATGTCTTTTAGCTTTTGTCACAAGATTATTAGAAAGGATGGGTTTCTGTTCTCATCGTTGCATAGTTTGGAGTGCCTGTTGAGTACAAGTGCTAAAATACAGGTTTCTCAGTATTGTTTCACATGTAAAGCAAAAAGCCTTTTAATGCAACACCTTTTTCCTTTTTCCCAGGTGATTTTGTTATTGATCTCTAATCTGCTCCTTTAGCTGTATTAAATGTTTGAAGTGTTCTGCTTTTCTGTGTAGCCTGATGTTAGCTATTAAGTCTATAAATTCATTAACATTAAAACAGAATCTAGGTGGAGCAATAGACTCTATGATTTAGAAAATGGCAGATTACGTAGTCTTTTTGGTTTAGGGTATAGATAGCAACATAAAGATTGCCTGAGTAAATATTGTAACAGTATGTTTTCTGATAAAGAATTACTTTATGAGAGGAACATAAAATTCTAATGAAGAATTACTTTTATAAGGAACATATTTTTCAGTATCTCTCTTTTCTCTATACTTACAGCAGAATAAAAGTGCTGAACTCCATCTCTCACTGTACACATCCATATCTAAAAAGGAGAAAATGCAAACCAAAACTGAGGACATTTTTATATATAAAGCTATCTGAACTGGAATTAAACTTATTCTGTATAATTAATAAATAACCAGGAAAGGAAGGAAAGAATATTTAATATAGTAACACATTTCAGATTTTATGTGAAGAAAAATTTTGTCAGTGTTTCTCACACTTAACACATCCGTTTGATGTTTCTATACACTATTTAAATTTTCTCTTATCCTGAAAAATCATATATTTGTACATTGTACTTTGCTCACATGGCTTAAATATTGCCTCTTAAAATATTGTAATTTATTCACACTTCTAATAAAATGGAGGTTAAAAAAATTGTATACTAATAGGAATAACTTGGACAACCATGGTTAATGAAGTCAGGAATAAGTAGAAACTATCTTCAAAATATAATAATAGTTTTTTTAACATGCTAATTCTATCTCTATCATTTAGTGTGATATTTCTATGTTTCTTATAAATGTAGATAAGAGGCTCGGTGCCCATAGCTCAACAGCTAGGGCACCTGCCACATACACTGGGGCTGGTGGGTTCAAATCTGGCCCTGGGCCTGCCAAACAACAATGACAACAACAACAACAAAAATAGCTAGGCATTGTGGCAGGCACCTGTAGTCCCAGCTACTTGGGAGGCTGAGGCAAGAGAATAGCTTAAGCCCAAGAGTTTGGGTTGCTATGAGCTGTAATGAGGGCACTCTACTGAGGGCAACATAAGGAGACTCTGTCTTAAATAAATACATAAAGATAAGAATTAGGACTTGCGTAATAAAATGTCTCTATTTTCCACAGATTCTTTTTGCCCAGGCTGGACTTGAAGTACTGGGTTCAAGCAATCCTCTTGTCACAGCCTCCCAAGTAGTGCTGGTACTGCAGGTGCATGCCACTGTGCCAGGCTAGAGGTTTTGTTTTAACTCACGTACCTTCCCTCCCTCCCTCCTTCCCTCCTTTCCTCCTTTCTTCCTTCCTTCTTTTTTTTGAGACAGAGTCTCTCTTTGTTGCCCCTGGTAGAGTGCTGTGGCATTATAGCTCACAGCAACATCAGACTATTGGGCTCAAGCAATCCTCTTGCCTTAGCCTCCTGAGTAGCTGAGACTATAGGTGCCCACCACAATGCCCGGCTATGACATTTCTGTTTTCATACAAATTATAATGAAAAAGAGACCAGGTCATGAAAAAATATACATTAAACTGAGATATATATTTTGGCATTTTAGTTACAAAGCTAAAAATATTAAGTATAAATTTCTCATCAATAAAAAAATATTTTTAATATGCCATACCACAGGCAGGGCGCAGTGGCTCACACCTATAATCCTAGCACTCTGGGAGGCCAAGGCTGGTGGATTGCTTGAGCTCAGGAGTTCAAAACCAGGCTGAGCAATAGTGAGACTCCATCTCTACTAAAAAATCAGAAAAACTAGCCAGGCGTTGGGACAGGCACCTGTAGCCCCAGCTATTCGGGAGGCTGAGGCAAGAGGATCTCTTAAGCCCAAGAGTAATAATATAACACCATTTTCTTTTTCTTCTTTTTTTTTTTTTAAAGTAGAGATGAGATCTCACTCTTGCTCAGGCTGGTCTTGAACTCCTAAGCAATCGATCTGCGTCATCCCCCCAAAGTGCTAGGATTACAGGAATAAACCATGCCTGTCAAATATAACACTATTCTCTAATTGCAAAAAGTGATAAATCTTCATGCAGTTATGTTCCAAATTCAATATGCAGAAAAGTAAAAAGCATAAGAAAACATGTCAAACAATTGATTTTTGTCACCTCATTGAATGGCAGAATAATAGCTAGGTGGAAGAACAGTGAGCTAAGGCCCAGCTCTCCAAGGTTTCTGTGTGAACCTTCTCTCCAGCATTTCTGTCCATTACGTACCAAAGCCCATCTGCCTTCCATTCTTGTTAGCATAATAACAGGAGAGGTTCTTCTTCAGTACTTAATTCTTAGTATACTTTCCTGTATAAACATGGACTCAGTCCTTGCAGCAGTGAGTTAGGACTCTGGCTAGGAGAGTGGTAATCAGGGTCCCCACTCTAGGATTTGCTATATGCAGTATTCATCCCTGCTTACTAGCTCATTTTCATAGCTATGAACCTAAGGTTCTACTTTAATAGAATGAGGACACTATAGCTTTAAAACTACAAATGGAGGCGGGGGAAAGAAGGGGTTATTGGCAGTGCTCCCACTTAATGGGCACAATGTAGGGGTATATGGCACACCTTTGTGTGTGGGACACAAGTACAAGAGAGACTCTACTTAACAAATTCAAATATTGTGACCTAGTTGTTTGTACCCTTACATTAACCTGAAATTAAAAAAAAAAAAACTTAAAAATTAAATAAAAAGGGGGGAAGAACCTAACTTTAATCCTGGAAAGGGTGAAAATCATAATCATTCTTTCATGTCTTATGATTTTAATTCATTTTATAAATATATTTTGATCCCTGCTTATGCCTATGGTACTATAATGAGTATAAAAACTTAATCCTGAACCTGATTATTTAAGTTTGGTCACATTGAGTCAAAGTTGATATGGTGTGGCAGCTAAGGAAAGTGTGAGAATTAAATTAGATACTCTGTATCAAACATTGGTACAGTACTTGGAAGACAGCATGCAAAGAGTTCAATAAATGTTCGTTATTAGTTATATGATCTCTTTAATACTTAAATTTGTCAAGGTCGCCTTTGAAGTAAAAGATACGAAAAGATGGAAAACATTAAATTAGGAATTTTACCCATCACCATCAAGCATTACGTAAAATAATTATAATGAATTAATTTTTTTCATATTTGTGCATTATTTATTCTATATTATATGCATTCTATAATAGGCATTTGAAGAAATAATAATAGACATACAGAGTAAAGAAATAGTAAAGTTTCTTATTAAAGAAGAGCTTATATTTAGAGCTTATAAGCACTAAAGAAGTGCTTATAGTGCTTTTGTTCTTTACATTTTGTGTTTTCATTTGGTAATATTCCTAAGTTCTGTTCTTTCCATAGTTTTTTTCTTTGTAGATAGAAGGAAAATTAAACAATATTGTACTTTAAAGTTTTTTTTAACTCTCACAATTTGTTCAGCTAATTCAAACATGTATGTTTTATATAAATTTCATTATTTAGACTATTTAAGAAGGAATTTTTTTTTTATTGTTGGGGATTCATTGAGGGTACAAAGAACCAAGTTACATTGATTGCTTTTGTTAGATAAGGACCCTTCTGTAATTGTGTCCCACCCCTAAAAGGTGTACCACATCCCTGACCTCCCATACCTCCCTTCTTCCCTTTCTTAACACTCCCCATCCCCCACCTCCCACCGTGTACTAGGACCTTAACTGTCCTCATATCAGAATTGAGTACATAGGGTTCTTGTTTCTCCATTCTTGTGTTGCTTTACTAATAATAATGTGTTTCACATCCATCCAAGTTAATATAAAAGATGTAAAGTCTCCATCTTTTTTAGTGGCTGAATATTATTCCATGGTATACATATACCACAGCTTATTAATCCATTCCTGGGTTGGTGGGTATTTAGGCTGTTTCCACATTTTGGCAATTGTAAATTTTTTTTTTTTAAACATTAACTTGCCTTTTGATTTATTGATTGTGAGCACACATGTAGTATCTTGTTTTTTTCTTTTTGCTGTTTTTGGCCTGGGCTGGGTTTGAACCTGCCACCTCCGGCATATGGGGCCAGTGCCCTACTCCTTTGAGCCACAGGCACCGCCCTTGGCAATTGTAAATTGAGCTGCAATAAACAGTCTAGTGCAAGTGTCCCTGTGGTAGAAGGATTTTTTTTCTTCTGGGTAGATGCCCAGCAATGGGATTACAGGATCAAATAAGAGGTCTAGCTTGACTTCTTTGAGGGTTCTCCATACTGTCTTCCAAAAAGGTTGTATTAGTTTGCAGTCCCACCAGCAGTGTAAAAGTTTTCCCTTCTCTCCACATTCATGCCAGCATCTGCAGTTTTGATACTTTGATGTGATCCATTCTCAGAGTTAGACGATATCTCAGGGTGGTTTTGATTTTCCTTTCTCTAATAATTAGGGACGATGAGCATTTTTTCATGCGTTTGTTAGCCATCGTCTGTCTTCTTTAGAGAAGGTTCTATGCATCTCTCTTGCCCAGTGATCTGAGAGATTGTTGGCTCTTTTTATGTTTATTAATTTGAGTTCTCTGTAGATCCTAGTGATCAAGCTTTTGTCTGAATCAAAATATGCAAATGTCCTTTCCCAATGTAGGTTGTGTGTTTGCTTTGGTTGTTGTCTCCTTAGCTGTACAGAAGCTTTTCAGTTTCATTAAGTCCCATTTGTTTATTTTTGTTGTTGCAGTTGCCACGGAAGTCTTCCTCATAAAATCCTTCCCCAGGCCAATAGCTTCCAGTATTTTCCCACACTTCCTTTACTGATTTTAATTGTTTCGTGCCTTATATTTAGGTTTTTTATCCATCTTGAATCAATTTTTGTGAGTGGACAAAGGTGTGGGTCCAGTTTCATTCTTTTACATGTGGATATCCAGTTCTCCCAGCACCATTTATTAAATAGGGATTCTTCCCCCCAGTGCATGTTCTTATTTGGTTTATGAAAGATTAGTTGACTATAAGACGTTTGTTTCATCTCCTAGTTTTCTATTCAGTTCCGAATGTCAGTGTCTCTATTTTTGTGCCAAAACCATGCTGTTTTGATCAGGATGGCCTTGTAGTACAGCCTAAAGTCTGGTAGGCTGATGCCCCAGCTTTGTTTTTATTATTAAGAATTGCCGGGGTGGTGCCTGTGGCTCAAAGGAGCAGGGTGCCGGCCCCATATGCCAGAGGTGGCCAATTCAAACCCAGCCCCGGCCAAAAAAAGAATTGCCTTGGCTACACAGGATTTTTTCTGGTTCCATACAAAATGAAAAATTATTTTTTCCAAGTCTTAAAAGTATGATGTTTGTATTTTAATAGAGATGGCATATCCCTATTAAATAATAGGGATGGTAGATTGCTTTGGGAAGTATAGACATTTTAACAATGTTGAGTCTTCCCAGCCATGTTTATGGTATGTTCTTCCACTTGTTAATATCTTCTGCTATTTCTTTTCTTAGGGATTCATAGTTTTCTTTATAAAGGTCCTTCACTTCTTTTGTGAATTGTATTCCTAATATTTCATTTTTGGGGGAGCTACTGGAAGGGTATAGTGTCTTTGATTTCTTTCTCATCTTGGCTGTTCTTGGCATATACAAAGGCTACTGATTTGTGACATTAATTTTATATCCTGAGACATTAGTATATTTTTATATCACTTCCAAGGAATCTTGTGGTTGAGTCTTTGGGGTTCTCTAAATAAAAGATCATAACGTTAGCAAAGAGGGAGAGTTTCACTTCCTGTGTCCCCAATTGGATGCCTTTAATTTTTAAGATGGAAAATTTATAAATTATATCTAGAAGTTGTAGCAGTTGTTGAACCATTCTATTATTAGTTCAAGCCATAGGTACTTGATCATAGGATTTCTTTTTTTAATTTGTTTTTGTTTGTACTAGCCCTTAGACTCGGGGCCTCAAAAAATTGCATTAATACTAAAAATTGTTCTTCTCTACAGAAATATTTAGTAAAGGTGAAAAACTGATACTATCTGGAAGGAAACCAGAGTATGGATTATAGGATTTCTAGAAAGGAACCACCCTGATTCAGAAATGCAGAGAGCCTCCTAAGGTTGTCATTTTTAACATTTGTTTTTTCTCTCCTTGGCACTTACTGTATACCTCAACTTTTGACTATATACAATCTTAAGTTGACTTTTTCGTCTGCTGATTCATGTTTATTCATTTATCCAGAAAAATAAATATATATATAATTTCTAACAGGGATATTTAGAAAGTATTTTCCACTACTAGAAATTTTGAATTGGAAATGTAAAATATAATTTTTGAACCTAAAGAATTATCATATCACCATAATTTTCAATTTGGAACATTTCTATTGCCTAAAATGAGGAACATCCTTACTCTAGATTGCAATAAAAATTTTTAACATTTAAAAAAGTAGAAATTCCAGGAAAATGTGTTTTTTCTCAGCAACTATCTATGAAACAAAATTTAGGCATTTGAACTGATTTGGCAGCAACATGTTCTTCTTCTGAATGTGAAATTAAATTTTTGTAATGCCATGCCAATGCTAAAATAACATGTTATACATGGAATATCACCCTTTCTTTTTTTAAAATAAATTAATCTCAGTGACTTCTTTGTGAAAGGGCCAAGACAGTGGTTTTCAAACTTTTAGATCCATAAAAAAATACCTGAGGAGATTTTTTAAAAATACAGATTCCCAGGCCCTCCTTGAAAGATTCTGATTCAGTGGCTCTGGAATGGGGCCCATTTTCTAGATAATTCTAATACAGACGATCCACAGACCACGTTTAAAAACAGGGAGCTAAGATATACTAAATTCGTAGTGTTACAAGTGCTAAGGGAAGTAGCATAGCATAGAGATTTAAGAACATAGACTTTAAAATCAGTAAAATCCCAACTGAAATCTGGGTGTTCTTGGACAAGTTATTTAACCTCTCTAAGCTCTATTTCCTCAGCTGTTTTAAAAAGAAAAAAAGGCTGATAACCCTAAGGTTACATATAAAAAGTAAGTTTGATATATACTTAAATTTGTGAATACCATAATTTTCATTGCTAATTAAGTAGGAGGAAGCCTTAGGAATTCTGCTAGTCTTGATCAGTATATTTCCTCATATTATGGTATACTAATGGTATACTAATCATTTGAGTTCTGTAAGGCATATGCAGAAATGAACTTAGGCATTGTATTTTTAGAAATTTTTTTAGGACATCATATAGGAGACAACTTTACAAATATTCTTTTTCCTTCTCTGTTTCATCCTGACACTATCCTAAGAAGATTAACCAAGATTTCATAATTTGATGTGACAAAGAATGACATTAGAGATGGATAAGATGGGCGGTGCCTGTAGCTCAGTGAGTAGGGCGCCCACCCCATATTCCAGGGGTGGCAGGTTCAAACCCAGCCCCCGCCAAACTGCAACAAAAAAATAGCCGGGCATTATTGCAGGCGCCTGTACTCCCAGCTACTTGGGAGGCTGTGGCAAGAGAATTGCCTAAGCCCAAGAACTGGAGGTTGCTGTGACCTGTGATGCCACAGCACTCTACTGAGGGCGACAAAGTGAGACTCTGTCTCTTAAAAAGAGAGAGAGAGAGAGAGATGGATAAGATAAGTATGTGTGAGTTGTCCTCTGAGTCAAAATTAAGGTAGCTTATGGCCATGTGCAAGCTCTGTCCAAACACCTTTCTCCTAGTTTCCCCAAATGGAAACTTTTTTTTTTTTAAATACAGATTTTACTGTATAGAGACAACTTAATGTATACTAACCCTTTGTTAGGTCCTTCATCTTGGAGATAGCACTGTCCAATAGAATAGCCATGAATTTTCCTTTTATTATTGACAGGCTTATAAAGTTTTGCTTTGAAATCATTATTCATTCTATTATGACGACATTGCCAGTTCTCCTAGTAGATGACAAATTATTATGTCTTTCTTTCAGTTATTAGTCATGGTTTTAATACCTTCATAGGCCTCTAGGTGCTTTGCATAAGAAAACTGAAGATACATAGTCATCATATCTGCTTCTTGTCCTCCACATGTCACTTCTGAGATGGAATAAGTATTTGTGTACTCAAAGGAGCTATTTCTTGTATTATAAATTAGTGAAAAACTGTTGATTTGATCTCTATTTTTTAAAATTACATTAGTTATGTTTAAATGCTTAATATTAGGGGCAGCACCCATAGTTTAGTCGGTAGGGTGGCAGCCACATACACCAAGGCTGCCAGCCCAGCCTGGGCCTGCTAAACAGCAATAACAACTGCAACCAAAAAACAGCCTGGCAGGTTCCTGTAGTCCCAGCTACTTGGGAGGCTAAGGCAGAAGAATCACTTAAGCCCAAGAGTTTGAGGTTGCTGTTATCTGTGATGTCACAGCACTCTACCCAGGGCAACAGCTTCACACTCTGTCTCAAAAAAAAAAGAAAAAGCTTAATATTAGTAACTTTTAAAGCTGAATAGGTTTTTTGCAAATGTTTGTGGTTTTGTTTTAATGTAACTTGGAGGAATTTTTTAGAGAAAGAAAGATTAATCAAAATAGTGTGATTACGTACAACTATTATGTACCCATAATAACTTTAAAATATTTGTAAATAGTGTGATTATTTTCACAACTACATAGGATAAAGTTTATACAATATATACATACATATATATACACATATACATATACAAATATATGCACACACACACATACATACCCACACATACATACAGTTATTTTCCTGAGGGAATACAGTAGACTTTACCATCAAAATTAGAGTAAACTAGTTTTTGCCTTTGTTGTTAAACTGATGACATTGATATGTAAATTCACAGTACACACAGTTATGAACATGTATCTGACTCATGAGTGATCCCTGCATTTACTGACTGATTGTATACTGCCTCTCCATTTTTTACCCACCCCAAAGCCACCCAATCCTATGCCCCCGATGCCAGTAGCTCTGAATTAATAGCACCACTTGGTGGCCAAAACTAGGAATTGTGTAAAGCATTAACATTACTCCCCTACCAACATGAACATGTCTTAGCTCGAATTAGAGCTAGTCATGGCTATATCTGTTGTGCTTCTGAAGGATCTGGCTCTATGAGGCAAGTTAAAAATGTAAATCAAGGAAGACCCTGGGCTGACATAATTTTGTTTATTTTAAAAATAAGCTTATTATGAATTTTAGTGTTTAAAAAAGTTAGAGATAGTTTTATATTTCAGGTATAAATAATTTTCTAGAGAAATAAATTATTAAAGTAGTCATAAATATTTTAATTTCTCATGAGAACAAAATTAGAGGGAGCCAAAATTATTTAACACTTTAAACACTGCTATAACTCAAATGCTTATTTTAAATAAAATTAAAAGGTTAAATAAAATTATACTGAAGGCCAGGTGAGGTGGCTCACGCCTGTAATCCTAGCACTCTGGGAGGCCGAGGTGATGGATTGCCCTGAGCTCACAGATTCAAGACTAGCCTGAGCCAGAGCAAGACCCCCTCTCTAAAAATAGCCAATGTTGTGGTGGGCACCTGTAGTCCCACCTACTTGGGAGGCTGAGGCAAGAGAATCTCTTGAGCCCAGAGTTTGAAGTTACTGTCAGCTATGACCATGGCCATGGCACTCTACTAAGGGTGAAAAATTAAGACTCTATCTCAAACAATAAAATGAAATTATGCTGAATGTTGCAATTCAAAACTAGAATACCATTCTAGAAAAAAGTACCAAATATCTATAAAGCCAACAAAGTTTGGGTTTAGAGAATAGAAATGTTTTCTGGTTTGGTTTTTTGGTTTTTCTTTTGGACAGAGTCTCACTTTTTTGCCCCAGGCTAGAGTACCGTGGTGCCAGCCTAGCTCACAGCAACCTCAAACTCCTGAGCTCAAGTGATCCTCTTGCCTCAGCCTCCCAAGTAGATGGAATTATAGGTACCCCTGTACTACAATGCCCTGCTAAGGTTTTCTATTTTTAGTAGAGACAGAGTCTTGCTCTTGCTGGTCTTTTTTTTTTTTTTTTTTTATAGCTATTTTTTTTTTTAATTATTAAATCATAGCTGTGTACATTAATGCAATCATGGGGCACCATACACTGGTTTTATAGACCGTTCGACACATTTTCATCACACTGGTTAACATAGCCTTCCTGGCATTTTCTTAGTTATTGTGTTAAAACATTTACATTCTACATTTACTAAGTTTCACATTGGTAAGATGCACCACAGGTGTAATCCCACCAATCACCCTCCCTCTGCCCACCTCCCCCTTCCCTCCCCTCCCTTTCCCTCTTCCCCCTCTTCTTAGTTTATAGCTTTCATCTGAAAGCCATAATTTAGTTTCATAGTAGGGCTGAGTACATTGGATACTTTTTCTTCCATTGTTGAGATACTTTACTAAGAAGAATATGTTCCAGCTCCATCCATGTAAACATGAAAGAGGTAAAGTCTCCATCTTTCTTTAGGTTGCATAATATTCCGTGGTATACATATACCACAATTTATTAATCCATTCATGGATCAATGGGCACTTGGGCTTTTTCCATGACTTAGCAATTATGAATAGGGCTGCAATAAACATTCTGGTACAAATATCTTTGTTATAATGTGATGTTTGGTCTTCTGGGTATATACCTAGTAGAGGAATTATAGGATTGAATGGCAGATCTATTTTTAGATCTCTAAGTGTTCTCCAAACATCTTTCAAAAAGGAATGCATTAATTTGCATTCCCACTAGCAGTGTCGAAAGTCCAGTGGACATTTTTAATCTTTTCGCCACTATGGAAGTTGGAATTTGATCAGAAGTTTCTGAGTGAGTTTACTTCTGTGGTAGCGGATTGGGCTGGTCATTATGGAGGATAGGTCTGAGAATATCCTAAAGAGCTGGTTTGGTTATGGCAAATTTCTTCAACATATGAATGTTATTAAAGTATTTAATTTCTCTATCATAAATGAAACAGTTTGGCTGGATACAGGATCCAGGGTTGAAAGTTATTTTGCTTTAGGAGATTAAAAGTCGATGACTACCCTCTTCTGGCTTGAAAAGTTTCAGCAGAGAGATCTGCAGTCATTCTAATATTCTTCCCTTTGTAGGTAATGGATTTCTTACGTCTGGCTGCTTTCAGAATTTTCTCCTTCATATTAACTTTAGTGAAGTTAATTATGATGTGCCTGGGGGATGTCTTATTCAGGTTGAGTCTTGCTGGGGTTCTGAAACTGTCTGCTATCTGAATTTCAGAATCTCCTGGCTTATCTGGAAAATTCTCTTTTATAATTTCACGGAGAAGGGCCTCTGTGCCTTGCGCAGCCACTTCATTGCTTCCAGGGATTCCAATGAGGTGGATATTAGCCTTCTTCGAATTATTTCAGAGCTCTCTGAGAGAACGATCCATTTTTGCTCTCCCTTTCTCTTCCTCTTTGAGAGTTTGGGAGCGTTCAAAAGCTTTGTCTTCAATGTCAGAAATCCTTTCTTCTGCTTGCTCCACTCTGTTACTGAGGGATTGTATTGTATTTTTCAGATCTTTGAGGGCTGCAAATTCTTGCTTCAATGTGTCAAACTCTTTAGTGGTTTTGTCTTTAAATTAATTGAATTCTTGAGACAACTTTTGAATTTCTCCTCGAATTTCTAATCCCAACTTTTCCTCCATTCTATTAATTTCGTGTGCAATCCAAATTCTGAATTCAATTTCTGTCATCTCGGCCATTTATTTATTAATGGGATCTTCAGTTACATCTGCCATATCTTTCCTTGGGGGAAGGGTGATCTACTCTGGTTATTCATGTTACCAGAGTTTTTCTGCTGATTCCAGCCCATGATTCTTTCACACGGTTTGACTAGATGAGTAGATAAAGAAAAGTTGGGTCTCGGGCTCCAGGAATAGTGATTAACCCGCCCTTTGTCCAAAAGCTGACACTGGTGTCTGTACCTTTCCCCTGGAGCTTTTCCAAGGACCCATACAGTGCTATGGCCTGAGAAACTGGGGACCTATTTGCTGTGGTGAAATGGCTCTGTCTTGTTTTTAGCTGATCTCTGTTCAACCCTAGTGAATCAGTTACTCTGGGTTGAAGTCTCAGGTGTGGAGAAATACCAGCAATTAAGTGAACCCCATAGGCAACAATTGGAAAAGGAAAATCAAACCTTCCTACAACCACTTGGATAGTCCTCAGGCAATTGGCCCAGTTCAAGAGGTCCAAATCAATTGTCTCAGTCAGCACCTGTCTTAGGTGGGAGAGTTTAAAAGATCTCTGGCAACTAGAACACAGGGGTCTGCTGAAAACTCACATATGACTTGCTCCAGTGCTCTGTGAGGTCAGAAGGACCCACCCAGCAAATAGATTAGTCTGGGAAGGTTGATGCCTCCTTCCCCACCTTGCACCTCTGTCACACCCAGTCACTGATAACTCCTCAGGGCTGTGACCCAGTTGCCTCCAATGAGCAGATACTCCAGGGGTTTGCACCTGCCTAAATCACAGGGAGATCTATGTCTCTTCAGCCAGGTTGCTGCTCTCTGCCACTATTTAGCAGGGGGAGGTGAGGCTTGACAACCTCGGGTGCTGGGGCTGTTCACTCAGTTCCAGCACTGCCCTGATTGATGTTACTAACAGAACAGAACAACTTTGCGGAATTTTTTTCTGTCCCAGCTAAATTCCCCTGCAGAAGAGAAGCCGTTTTGAGTTCACAGAATCTATGCGCCTCAGGCCCTGTCTGTGCTGCTGCCCAGCCTCAGCTGTAGTTTGTATTCGCAGCATGGTTAGCTGTCAGTTTTGAGTTCACAGAACCTGTGCCTCAGGCCCTGTCTGTGCCGTTGCCCAGTCTTGGCTACAGTTCATATTCCAGCCTCTGCCTGCTCTTCTTTGTCTGGGCTAATGATCCCCTGAGGGCCAGGTGCATCTTAGGCTCAGTAAAGCGGTCCTCTGGTGAGCCCCACCCTGGGAATCTGCCAGCTCTGCACATGCATTTTCTAGTCCCCACGCTCCACCCAGGCTGGTACCGCCTCAGGCAAACTCTTTACTCACAGGGCCTGTGTTTTAGTCCCAGATCTGTTCTTCCAGTGGCTGCCACTGGAGAAGATGCCCAGCCTCCTCTGGTTGCCCAGAGAGACGGGGGTGTGACTCTGGAATATCCAGGGGTGAGCCTATTGTTGCAAAAAATGACTGGTGCTCTGTGCCTTGGGGCACCGCTGCTCCTGTGTGGTTCCCTCTCAGCCGACCATCCTGTCCTCACTCCTGTGCCACAGAATCAGTACTGACTAGTAGCAGTCCATGCCCTGTCCACACCTCTCAAGAAAATACACAAGAATCTGGACTCCTTGGGGACAGGCTTCCAGACCTCAGAGTGAGAGTGGAGGTGAGTGCTGGGAGCTCAGAGTTGCAGGTAGAGAATATATAAAGTTTTTTTTTTTTTTAAAGAATATATACAGTTTTATGCCTGGCAGGATTGCACCATGGCACCCTAGTAGGGGAAGTAGGTCCAGTGTTTAGAGGGTTTCTCCCATGGAGTATAATGGGAGGACTTTTGAACTCTGCTTGTTTGTTTATGGGGTTCTCTGAGCCGTTCTCATGGGGGAGGGGACTCCCGTCTGCTTGGTGATGAATTTTGTACATTTTGTTTGTATCCTTGGGGTCGCAGTTTGCCTCAGCAGAGTTGATGTGCATTCTTCAACCTTCTCTCTTGGCGCAGCTCTAATCCGCAAGGTTACTTGCTAAATTTCTGTCCTTTAACTCTCCTTCTGGACAGGAGCCTCTGTGGAAAGCTGGCTTCAGTCAGCCATCTTGCCTCCACCCCGCCCCCACCCTGTCCTGAAATTCTTAATACTTTTGTCTTTGAACTTGTGCTTTGTAAGTGAAGCACAATGGGACAATGGGTCACATGCATGCGAAGATGACATAGGCACAATCCTAGTCTGCTGTTTCTTCTCATCCTTGCCTTCCTATGGCACAGAACATTCAGGTTGCCCCCTGGGCACAGTGCTGCAGTGACAATGCATCAATAGGAGCTCAGTGTGAGTTAAAGGACAAGGTAAGCTAGGACTGAGAAGCAGAGACATTTGGGTTGCTTCCACCTAAATAATTTTACTTTTAATTATAATCAAAATTTGCTTCAATTGCTTTTGATCTTCCATAAGGGATTGAAGGTGATTTATAGGAATGCCAATTAAAAAGTGACAAGCAATGGACTCGGAACAAATGGAAAATGTGGGTAACAAAATAGTAAAGCTAAAAAAGGTTAGCTAAACACTAAGTACCCACAAAGTATCTAGGTTGTCCTGGAACTACTGATTCTTACCCAAGACTTCCCTAACTTTTTCATGACATGGCACATATAGAAAATGATATTTGCATGGCATATAGGGGTAAACTAATGAGCTGCTCTCCACCTATGGGTGCTGGCCCCAGGCTTCACCCTCACACATGAAGAACTGAAAGAACCAAAATTTCAGGTCCAAAGGTGACCTACTCCCAGGGGGCCATAGCTGTCATATGCTGTATGGGAAGCTCTTCCAGTTTATCCCTTACAGAGGCCTGCGTGGATACAAGTTGCATATTTTAATTGTCTAGAAATGACCCAAACTGTCATTTCTATCTCCTGCAAAGAACTGGTGGAAACACTCAGTCTTTAGAATTAGAAATATTGTGGTTGTTTCTATTTCTGTCACTTCCTAGTTATCTGACTGAGCAAGTTAATTAATCTGTCTGAGCCTCAGTTTTTTTTGTCTACTAATAAGCCTAAAACTATCTGCCTTATAGGATTGCAGGTAGTTAACTAGAGATAAATGCTTCTCAGCACCTAACATATGCCAGACACACAGTTGGCACCCCAAAATGCTGAGTATTAAGAGTAGTAAAAGTACCAAACTAGGTACTTTTCCACATACTAAGCCAGATCAATAGGAACTTTAAAAAAACTCCCATTACTTTCATTCATTCATTGATTCATTCATACAACAAATATTTATTGAGTGCTTATTTTGTGCTGAGTACTATTAGGTGTGGGAGATATACCTGGTAAGCCGAGTGTAGTAGAGAGCTTCTGATCAGGATATTTGTGTTCTCGCCCAGGCTGCATGACAGTATCTATGTGACTTCCAGTATGAATCACTTCTATTTCCGGGGACACATTGTACAAGTCAGCTCTTACAAGTAAAGCTATAAAAAAAATAGCCCTAATATCTCAGGGACTTAGTAAAACATTTATTTCTTGCTCATCTTACATAAAGGATGGTTATTGACGATTATTCTGCTTCACTTCAAAATCTATACTGAAGGCCAGGTGTAGTGGCTCACGCCTATAATCCTAGCATTCTGGGAGGCCAAAGCAGGTGGATTGGTTTAGCTTAGGAGTTCAAGACTAGCCTGGGCAAGAGTGTGACCCCATCTCTACTAAAAATAGAAAAACTTGCAGGTTGTGGTGGTGGGTGCCTACAGTCCCAGCTACTCAGGAGGCTGAGACAGGAGGATTGCTTGAACCCAGAGTTAGAGGTTGTTGTGAGCTAGGCTGACTCTGTATCACTCTAGCCTGGGCAATAGAGTGAGACTGTATCAGAAAAGCAACCAAAAACAAAACAAAAATTAAAAATTAAGAAATAATAAATTATAACGCAATTTTAATCATCACTTTAGAAAAGTATTACTTGTCAAAGAAAAACCAACTTTTAATAAGGTATAACATTATTTTTAACAATCCTCTATAACAATGTGCTTACAAATACAAGTTTTCATTTATCATCCATCTGAGAAAAGGGCTGGGGGAAAATAACCCTCCTCAAACAAGGTAGCCACCAGCCTTATCAAATTGTGTATTGTGGGCCCCATGTCAAATATAACTTCTAATGTCTAAGCTCCTATGGGCTGACTGATAACCAGTCTCATGTACCTTGCACTGAACTAGAAGGAAAAAAGATTTCCACTTTGCAGTTACAAATGGCTATTAATATGGAGGGCTTGTGGCCAGTACCTAGAGGTTCAGAAACTTGCCTAATACCAAATAATGGAGCTTATTTTAAGCCAAAGCTACTATGATGTCAAAGTCTTGACCCTACCCCATCTCATTGAAGACAAAACCTCGAAAATTCTTTGATTACCTCTGCCAGGAAGATGGAAGGCTAAAGAGTTCTTTCTCTTCTTTAGATTTCAGTTATCACTATTTTCCTCCTTGGAAGAGGAGAATCACTGTACTCTGAACTGTCTCTATGCGGGATGGGAGAGGATAAAATATGTCTTCTGTTAGGGACACAGTGGCTTGTTTTGTGTGCTTAGGATGAAATTTGATTAAACAGGTAAAATATAACCGTTTCATAGCTACATATATAAATATATATACGCACACACAAACAACAAAACCCAGCATCCCCCTTTAAGAGAACAGCATTCCTTAAGTTTCGCTTCAAGCTTCCCTTGACATTAGCTTTATTCTGACTTCTCAGGGGCTGGCTACATGCTAGGGGGTAGAAATAAGAGCCCCAGACCTCAGTCCTGAACCCTGAAGTGTGCTGAGGCTTCCATGGTCTCCTTGAGGTGGAAATGGACTGAGAACTCTACGGAAGAAAATAGCTTTTCCTTCTGGCTAATGGCTGAGAAGAGTCACCCTCTCACATCAAAGGTACATGTTCTTCTGCCTACAGTGGGTCTGTGACCATGTGTCTGCTAAACGTCACCAACTCAGCAGCCCAGCCAACCACATCTGGAAAAGTTAAGTGAACTGCAGAGTTGACACGTGTCATGGAATGTTTTCAGCAAAGCATAGCACAACAAGCTAACATGGCTTTTCTCCCTATTTGTATCAAACCTAGTAAGTTACATGGAAGTTAAAGCTTTGAGGTTTAGGTAGGTTATTGAGGAGGATTTCTAGGTACTACAGCCAATGGCAGTTCTTTGAAAAGTAAGATGCAACTGGCCCAGAAGTGTTAATGAGATCCATAAAGAGTTCCCAGGAAGGGGTCCATGAAGAACCAGTGTGTGCACCCTGAGAAGATGTGTATCTTACTTCCCACAAGCCCCTTGGGGCATTATTTATTGTTTTTGTAGCTTTGACAGTCTTGAGTACGGGGCCACACGGAAGACACTGCAACTACAAATGCATCTGGCTCTAATTCTGCATCTGATGTGACAGCCTGGTACAACGACAGCAGGAGTAGACAGATAATCACGTGGTAACTCTATTCCTTCTCTTCCTGCAGCTCCTCAGATAAGAAAAAGATTTTCTTTTATTGCAAAGCCTCTTTCAAATATCATCCTTACCATTTATCCATAGATGTTTGCTATTAGAATACTGACTTAAAAAAAAAAAAATGTTTCCTCCATGAAGCCCCCAAATTCACAGCACTCCCTTCCTGAAAAGGCCCATAGGGAATTTGAGGAAAGAAAAAGAGGCCGGGCGCGGCGGCTCACGCCTATAATCGTAGCACTCTGGGAGGCTGAGGTGGATGGATTGCCCTGAGCTCATAGGTTGGAGACCAGCCTGAGCAAGAGGGAGACCCCGTCTCTAAAAATAGCCGGGTGTAGTGGTGGGCACCTGTAGTCCCAGCTACTGAGGAGGCTGAGGCAAGAGAATCACTTGAACCCAAGAGTTTGAGGTTGCTGTGAGTTGTGATACCATGGCACTCTACCCAGGGCAACAAAGTGAGACTCTATCTCAAAAAAATAAAAGAAAAGAAAGTACATGGCTGGGGAAAGGGTGGGAGCAAAGGCCAAAGACATTGCTTTGCTGCTGTCTGCCCCAGCTGCACGGTGCGTTTAGCTTAGGACAGGCCCCTTCAGATCCTTGCCCAGCCGCTGACTTCCCCACTCTCTTTCCTGCCGCTCTGTGTTTCTCGTCAGGAAAGAAGCTTTTGAAAAGCTTTGCCTTGGTCCTTTTCACCCTCCACTGGGAATTGCTGAGGCAGGGAACAATTTTTCGAGGGATTGGCTATTAATTCAAGAAAAGCCCGGCAAGGCAAGACCTTCCTTTTTTCACACATGGAATGAAGAAGATTCTTTTTTAGGCAAGCTCAATTCGATCAACTTTCTTTTTCTAGAGAACTGTGGGTAAACATAGCTACCTAATGAGAAGATGACTGAACCAAGGCTTAATGGGGCTCATGTGAGTGTTGAGGGGCAGAACTAGAATTGAAATCTAGGGCTGGGCACGGTGGCTCACACCTGTAATCGTAGTACTCTGAGAGGCTGAGGTGGTGGATTGCTTGAGGTCAGGGGTTTGGGACCAGTCTGAGCAAGAGTGAGAACCCGTCTCTGTTAAAAATAGAAAAAACTAGCCGGGTGTGGTGATGTACACCTGTAGTCCCAGCTCCTCAGGGTACTGAGGCAAGAGGATCACTTGAGCCCAAGAGTTTGAGGTTGCTGTGAGCTATGATGCCCCAGCAGTTTACCTAGGGCAACAGAGTGACACTCTATTTTGGGAAAAAAAAAAAAAAAAAAAAAAAAATTCGAATCTACATCTCCTGACCTCGCAAATAGTTTTGCATCATTCTGTGTGCCCAATAGGCTGCGTGTGGTTCCCTAGGGCCACATTGTGGACATCTGAGCAGCTTCCCTTTATATGCCTTTGTTGAAGAGCATGATTTTATTTGAAGAAAAGTTTTCCCAGTGAGAGAAGGGTGGTCTTGTCTATACCATATGATCTCCAATGTTAGGAAGATTCTACCAAGATAAGAGCTATAAGTTACTCTCTCAGGTAGGTCTGGGTGCACTAACACTCATGATGAGGGCTGGTCCTTTTTATCCAAAAGGTTTTGGGTCATCGGCTCATACATAAGCTCCTGCCCCTCTGTGTGATTGAAGAAGTTTTGATTTGTCCTTTTGCTGTTTCTGATGGACACTGTTGAGATTTTAATATTTATTCTCTTTAAGAATATCAGAGCCATCCTGAGTATGGGGTCTGGTGAGATGGCCTGGGTTTGCAGCTGGGTCCAACACTTACTATGTAACCTTGGGCAGTGTACAAAGCAAAACAAAAAACCAAAATGTAATAATTAAAACAAATTCATGTCACATAGGGCTGAAAGACTAAATGAGCTAATACAAGGTGTCCATAAAGTTTGTATGCAATTTAAAATAGTAATATACTTAAAGCACCTCATAAATGCTCAATAAGTGTTTGCTATTATTATTGCTGTTGCTGTCATTGTTATTTGGGGCCCCCATGCAGAGGTCCTAGGTAATGTCAGATGTGGGGTTCTGAGCAGAACAAACAGCTCAGACTCATAATTCATACACTCTAAATTCTTGGCTTAGACGGGTAAGTTGCTGCTGTCTTAGGTAGTTGTGTTTAGGAGAGAACTGTACCCACACTAGCAGAGACCTCGTGGACTCGATGGACAGGTAACTCACCTCTGGGAAGAAGGAAGCTGGCAAGCTACCCCAGACTGGTGGTGGAGCTACCAGTGGGAGCCAGAAGCACGTTCTCGAACCATCAGGCAAGTGCGGTCTTTGGATCTGTTGTAGTTGGCTCAGCTAAAACCCACACTTCCAATTTTCACACTATCTGTAAACGTTTAATTTGAATGGCTTTTCTATTTAATATCAAACAAGTGAGAAAAAAATCTCAGCAACTCATCGGTGCCGTGCCAGACTCTCATGGGGATATGGCAGCGACTGGAACTCTGCTGAACAGAGATCTCAGTAGGATTTCTCAAATGGCTGAAGGGAGAGCAATCCATCAGCCTACTGAAATCTCACACGCCATTTGGTTTAAATATTAAAGTTCCTTTGAGGTTAAGTAAGTATTAGAACCAGAAGGAGGGCAGGATTACAGTCTATTAGGCTGGGCTCCACATGTACCAATTGCCACAAATATACCTCTTTTCAGCAAGAGGGGTCACTGCCAGCCCAAAATCTTCCCAATCAGAACTGGACTCTCGTGTTCCCACCAGCCTGTGCTCGAGGCTGAGCAACTCTAGACAGAGAAGCAGAAATACAGTGTGAGGCACAGGCGGGAGGCACATGTCATTTTAAATTTCCTAGTTGCCACATTTTTAAAATGTGAAAAGAAATGAGTGAAAAGAATTTTTTTTTCCTTTTTAGGCAGAATCTCACTCAGTCACTCCGGGTAGAATATCCTGGCATCATAGCTCACAACAACCTCAAACTCTTGGGCTCAAGCAATCCTCCTGCTTCAGCCTCCCGAGTAGCTAGGACTCAGGTGCTCACTTCAATGTCTGGCTATTTTTTAGAGAAAGAATCTCACTCTTGCTCAGGCTGGTCTCAAACTCCTGAGCTCAGCCAGTTCATCAGCCTTAGCCTCCCAGAATGCTAGAATTACACGTATGAGCCACCACATCCAGCCTGAAATGAATTTTAGTAATATATGTCTAAAATGTCACCATTTCAGCATATTGTCAATATAAAAATAATAAGCTATTTTACATTATTTTTTGTGTTATATCTTTACAGTTTGGTGTGTATTTTATACTTCCAGCACCCCCCAGCTGGGACTAGCTACTTTTCAAATGTTCCATAGCTACTGTGTTGGACAGAGCAGGTTTAGGTTAATTTCATACATTGTGCCGCAGCAGGGTAGTGGTGACAACACCCAGCAGAGTCTGAGGAAGGGTCTTAAAAGATTAAGAAGACTTGGAGGACCCTGTGAAACAGAATCTGTCACCACAGTTCCTTTTGAAGTGCTTTTGTTTGTAATAACTTTTATAAACATCATTGCTCTCTCCCCTTTGTTTCACAGTTCTGGGACACAATTTATCTCGGACAGAGGAAAATATTATTTTTTCAACTGCAAATCATGTTAATTGGGCAGCAGATAGATAGGAATGCAGAGTAAACACGCGAATACCTTTCATGCTTTTGATGGCTTTTCCAGCCCCGTACTGTAGGTACTGTATGGAAGCAGGAGAGCAGCAGCCCCCTCTTCCTGCTGAGGATGACAAGTCCCTCCCTCTCGCCTTGCAAGGAGGTGGCGGGGTCACGAATGCATTCCAAAGTGAATGCATTTCAAAGTCGTGACCCCCTTTTTCTTCGCTTTTATTTGCCACTCAGATAACTTGGATTATTTAGCCAGAGTAAATGCAAATAGGTAAGTTATCGGGAGTCTTCTGAGATGAGAAATGGTTGGGAGGTTTTGCAGTGCTTGGTGGCCGTTGGCATTCACTGCTTCTCGGGGGAGTCATTGTGCCTGTTGCTCCTCCTTCCATATCACTGCCAGCCTTTAAGCTCTTGTGTCACTGGGAGCCTAGCTAAATCGAAGGGATGATGAGATGTCTATCTTCCTTTTTAAAGTGGAAGAAAGGGGACTATGAGGAGGACGGAAGGCCAAGCTAGGGAATACCCACCCAATGTCAGGCAGACCAATCTTAGGAACAAATATCTATGTAGGTTAAGATCTAGAAATTGATTTCCATAACACCATCCTGGAAGCTCTTCCTAAAACCCAAGGGTAGGTGTAATAGAGTTTGATACGCGAGTACCTGCTGGCTTAGAGCACACATTCTCACAGGAGTCTTGAAACATTTTCTTTCAGGGCCCTCAGCACGGCCCTGCTCCTCTTCCCCAGCTCCAGATCTTTCTACCTTCAGAAAGCCCATTGACAGGGCTACACAGCAGCTGGGCACTCAGAGCCCTCAGACTGCAGAGGACCTGTGGGCTTCATTTCCAGTGCAGGGCCTAGCCCCAGCCCCAGGGGGAACACAGCTGTCAGGGGTTGAGTTTAATAGCACCTGCAGAAAACAAGCTTCCTCCTTCCTAATTCACCTTTGTCTTCGTCCACCCTCTTCTGCCCTCTGCTGCCCACAAACACTAAAAAGTAGGCTAGGTCAGAATCACCTAGGAGCCTGTTAGAAGCGATCTCCTGGGCTCCCACCAGCAGACCGCACTCTCAGAAGCCCTAGCTGCCTATCTGCTGGGGTCTTGCG
Source organism: Loris lydekkerianus (assembly GCA_963574355.1). Classification (NCBI taxonomy): domain Eukaryota; kingdom Metazoa; phylum Chordata; class Mammalia; order Primates; family Lorisidae; genus Loris; species Loris lydekkerianus. The sequence goes on along the minus strand of CAUYPK010056203.1, from coordinate 39,598 downwards.
TCCTCCATGCCAATGGTGTGATGTCAATATTAGTGTGTTTTTTTCTGTGTATTCAAAGGGTAGTTATCATGATTTCAGGGCTGTGTAGTATTTATGGAACTGTACTTGTGCATCTTTCTGCTACCCAGTAGACAACAAAATCATCAACAGGCCTATTTTTTTTAATTTCCAAATACCACTCCAGAGGGCAGCCAGGCTTTGTCCTGGATGAGCTGGGTGAGGGGCCTGCTCATTGCATCGCCCCTGGTGAGAAGCATCAAAACAATGCTGTACCCTCATGGCCTCCTCCTAGGAGTTTCTTATGCTCTGCACTATGTGACCCTGCTATCCTAGTGTGCTGTCCCTTAATGGGACTAAGGAAGGGTGCCCTGTCTGGAGTTGGCATCTACAGGATGGCAGTGACTTATAAGTGACCAGCCCACAGGAGTGCCGCACACCACAGGGAAGCGGCACGTCTTCCCTCTCAGAGTCTGCATGTGCCACAGTGAGAGGGCATCAGCTGCGTGGAGGGGGCAGAGTGAAGCACAAGCAGCGGCACTGTGAGGGAGAACACCAGTGAGCGACCATGTGACTGGTGACTTACCCTGCAATCACTGCAGGTATATGACCGTGAGAGCTAACATTTGCTAAGCATGTGTGGTACATGAGGTGCTGCCTTTATTGGCAGCATTCCGTTTAACCCAGACAATGACTTTATGCTTATGTAATTTGAGTTGTTAATATTCCCATTTTACAGATGAGGAAACTGAGCCTTGAAAAGTTTAACAATTTGCCCAAGGTCAACAAGTCGTAGGGTGAGACTCTGTCTCAAAAAAAAAAAAAAAAAAAAAGATGAGAGGTTAGCAGGAAAATATTTGTAACGGGGAACAACTATAAAATGACTACGGGCAAACTGAGGAACGTGAAAACCAGCCTCCTGGCTTCTGTTACCTGCCGTCCTCCAGAGCCCCCGGTGCTGAACAATGAAGACAGGACTGGCTTTCTATGGAGATGACTATGTGACTTTAGGGTGCCTGCCCAACACTCAGGTAATTTTTATCTATTTTTAATAGAAATGGGGTCTCACTTTTTTTTTTCTTTTTGAGACAGAGTGTCACTTTGTGCCATGGCATGATAGCTCATAGTAACAGCAAAATCTTGGGCTCAAGCGATTCTCTTGCCTCAGCCTCCTGAGTAGCTGGGACTATGGGCCCCTGCCACAATGCCTGGCTATTTTTTAGAGACAGGGTCTCACTTTTGCTCAGGCTGGTCTCAAACCTGTGAGCTCAGTCAATCCCCCTGCCATGGCCTTCCAGAGTTTTTGGATTATAGGCCATGCACCAGGCAATATATCTATTATCTTACTTAACACATTTGCTTGTCTACCTGTTGCCTCTGACCATCCTAGACTTCCCTCTGCCAACCCACCCTCCTCCCAGATTCCTTTTCCTAAATAACTAATTTGATTATGCTGCTCTTCTTTAAAACATTCCTGCTTTAAAACATGGCTCCCTGTTGTCTATATTTCATCCTGGTTTCTTAACCTGGTATTCAAGGCCCTCCGCAATCTGACTTCAACCTACCTTCCTTGCCCTTGGTTTTCATTCTTTCCGTCTAGACAAGAGGAGAACACACATGATCTTCACCTCCTTTGTGGCTCTCCTGTGTCCTTCCTTTCGTGCTCACTTTCCACATTGGATCCACTCTGCGGAAACGTATTAACATATGTTGCCTGTGCACCCTGTGTTCAATAATATGAAACAGGGAGGAGGGAGGGTTTGAGTCAAACAATTTAGTGCACAGAATTAAATATTGTTTACTTCTTCTACTTCCCAAGAAAATGATGGCCCAAGCTGGTTTTGTTTAAAGAGTAGCTAAAATGCAAGTTATCACAAAAGCAAATTAAAAAAAATTAATTTCCCATCATTAAATCAGGATAGATTAAAATAACTCAACAGCCCAAGTTCACAAAGTAATAGAGAAATAGGAACCAGCATCTAATCACTTGTAGGAATTGTGATTTATTGAATGTTAGGAGGGCAATTTGAGAGTGTTTTAAAAACTGTAGAAGTATTTACAACTTTTGATCCTGTAATTCTACTTGTATTTATTCTGTGGATATCATCTTAGGAAAGTGCACAAATATTCTTGTACAAAGACATTTAAAACAATTCCAAATACTTAGCAGTCATCAAGCCGTTAAATAATGGGATTTGTAAGTGCTAGATAGGATTCAAAATCACGTTTTAGAAAAAAATTCAACAACATGGAAAAATACTATTAGTGAATAAAAAGTATGTTCCAAAATGACATGCATGATAAGACCCCAATTTTGTAAAAGTATATAGAAAAAAATTGAAATGATTTGCATCATAAGGTTAACATGAATTTTTTCTAGGGTTATAGTTATTTTCTATTTTCTCCTTTGTATTTTCCATAATGAATGTGAATCATTTTTGTAATCATTGAACATTTTATAATCATTGATGATAAAGCTCACCTTTATGCAATCCTAGTCCCATGAAAGAAAATATATGACTTGAAACCCTTGTATTTAACCTGATGTTTTGGCCAGTCAGTAGTATTTATGACATTTTCTTTACAGTGCTGTAGATTTTAAAAGGCAACAGAGGACGAAAGCATTTCTGTGACCTATGAGCTAATGATGACACAGAAAACACTGGAAAGAACTAGTGACCTCTGAAGAAATAAATATACTTAAATGGCAAATATTTACTCCTGAGCACTATTTATCAGATTCAATTTTTAATTGGTTTTACCTTTCTGTAGTACATACATCTCAATGCCTTAGACGTAATATACATTCAATCAGTGTTTGTTGAATGAATACATTGATGAGTGGGCAGTTGAGTGATAACAGACAGAGGTTTTGGAGGTCACTAGAGGGAGCTGTGTTTACCTGATCTGGAAAAGCTCCATGACCACGTGAGGCTTGGGTTAGCCTGTGTGTAATTTCATTTGTTGTCAAGCTTCCCCATTTGTATCTTCCAACCTACGTCAGCTCTAAGAGATTTATATCTAAGAAGTCCAAGGGGAAAACTGCTTCAAAATACATTACAGAAATCATAATTGTCACCATTTATTGCAAGTTTCCTGTGTGCCAGGAAACTTTATATGCATAGTGTTATTCCATCTGCATGATAACCCTTTGAAGGAGGTGTATTTGCTCCACTATGGATGAGAAAACTGAAACACAGACGTCTAAATGATTTGTCCAGTGTCATGTGACCAGCAAGGAGTAGAGTCAAGCCAATTTTGGTTGACTCTAAACACTGTAGGATTAGTCACGAGGCTATAGAATTTCTCCTTGGAATCAGGACACAAATTTTCAGGGGTGATTAGCCTGCCAGACTGATACTCATTTTTAAATTTTCTCTTATTTTCTTTTTCTTGGTATTGTCTACACTTGGTCTTAGTAACAATATTTTCCCGGTACTGTTTTTAATATTAGCTATTCTCATGAGGGTGTAGTGCTAGCCCGCGGTAGCTTGTATTTGCACCTCCCTATTAATAAAGTCACTGGCTTTTTGGATATCATCTTCCTTCATAAAGTGCCTGTTCAAGTACTTTTCCAATTTTTCCTTTAAGTTGAGATGTTTTTTTCTTACTGATTTACAGGAGTTCTGCATATATTTTGGCAGCAGGCTTGGTTTTGCATTGCAACTTACCTTCTATTCTGTGGTTTGTCTTTTAACTCTCTTCACTTTCTCTTTTCCTTCTTTCTTTCTAGAACTTGTTGGGAAAAACGTCAATTATCTCTCTCATGAACTTCCACAACCACCATTTGTCTTATCTCCCATAGCCAATCTCGTTTCATCTAACCCCAACACACTTCTGTTCCTCTTTCCACGTAATACATCATTTTGAAGAATATCTTGAGCATTTATAATATTTCATTCATAAATATTTCTGCATGTGCCACTGATAGATAAGGGCTCGTTAAAAAAATACAAAACCATAATTTTATCACACCTAAAAGATCTTAGTAATCAATTGTATTGAATATTTCTATATGCCAGAAAATATTCAATAAGTGTTTAATTTTTTCCAATTGTCTCAAATTTTATTTTATATGTTAGTAGTTTGAAACAAAATTCAAGTAAGGCCCATAGTCTGCAACTATTTGATAGACCTCTTAAGACTCTTTTGATTTATAGATCGGGTGTGATGGCTCATACTCTGGAAGGCCAAGGTGAGTGAATTGCTTGAGCTCAGGAGTTCAAGACCAGCCCGAACAAGTGCGAGACCCTATCTCTACTAAAAATAGAAAAAAAAAAAAAAAGCTGGGTGTGGTGGTGCACGCATATAGTCCCAGCTACCCAGGAGGCTGAGGCAAGAGGATCGCTTGAGCCCAAGAGTTTGAGGTTGCTGCAAGCTAAGATGATGCCAGGGCACTCTAGCCTGAGCAACAGGGTGAGACTCTGTCTCAAAAAAGAAAAGATAAGAGAAGAGAAGAGAAGAGAAAAGAGAAGAGAAGAGAAGAGAAAAGCAAGGCTCTTGTAATTTATAGATTTCCTCCATTTTTTTCCTTCTTGCCATTTAAGAAATCAACTCACTTGTTAGTCAAATTTTCAATAATCTATATTTTGCGTGCAATTTAGCATACTCCTATCTTTCTGTATTTTGTACAAATTATTAGATTCAGATGGTTGATGAAACTCAAGTTTAATTTTTGGCACGAATACTCCCTAGATGGTATTGGTATTTTCTCTGGTAGTGTGTAACAATGTCCGGCTGCTTCCCTTGTTGACACTGATGATTACCCCGGTTTGTTATTTCATTAGAGGCAGACAGCCGATTATAACCACACATTTTACTTAATCTCTAGTATTTTTTGACTTCATTGGATCCTACAGTTTTACCTAAAACTTTGGTCAGGAGGCTGACCCGGAAGGATTGCTTGAGTTCAAAGCCAGCCTGGGTAACATAGGGAGATATGGTCTTTAAGAAATAAATGAATGAATAAAAATCTGGGTGAACTGAAATTAACAAACTGAATGGAAACAGAGAGGCTTCTGCTTCACTTAATTTTTGTGTTCCTACTTGAATATCCAGACCAGTAAACTGGAAAGGGATATGTCATGGTTCTCCAATGGGCACATCTAGCATGGGGCTTAGGGACATTGAGGGAATAGAGACTTTAGATGTTTAAAGAAATGTAAACTGTGTTGGCATAGATTTTGCAAAAGTGTTCTAATTCCAAAATGTGTTAACTCCTGCTAAAGGAATAACTTTGTCCAAGTGGCATCTTGGAATAAATAAAGAAGTCTCTCCAAGTTCTCAATTCTCAATGAAAGGAAAAGAAAGCAGCCTCATGAAACCCAGTTAATTACCTAACTAGGTTACCTTATTTTATTTTTTTTTTACCCAGATAACCACTGCTACGTAACGGAGTAAAAAAAAAGTCTAGCAGGTTATATATTAGCTTAGAGAGTCTTGTCTCTGTCTGGGTCTGTGAGTTGTGACTTTTTTTTTTTTTTTTTTTTTTTGCCGTTTTTGGCCGGGGCTGTGTTTGTACCCACCATCTCCGGCATATTCGGCCATCGCCCTACTCCTTTGAGCCACAGGCGCTGCCCTGTGGCATGTTTTTATGCAGCAGCCTTTTTCTTTCTTTTTTTTTTTTTAAATACAGAAATGATTTAATCAAACTTGACAATTTTTTCAAAACTAGGATTTGCAAAGTAATCGTGTTCAACTACTTCACAATTTCAAATCTAGACAGAATTGTAGAACACGTTAATGTTCAGTACAAGCTATGCAGTCTCACTCAGTCGCCTGCCCTTAGTAGAGTGCTGTCGCATCATAGCTTATAGCAACTTCAAACTCTTGGGCTCAAGCAATCCTTTCGCCTCAGCCTCCTGAGTAGCTCGGACTATAGGCCCCTGCCACAATACCGGGATAGTTTTAGAGATGGGGTCTCGCTCTTGCTCAGGCTGTTCTCCAACTCCTGAGCTCAGGCAGTCCACCTGCCTCGGCCTCCCACAGTGCTGGGATTGGGTGTGAGCCACCTCACCTGGCTATGCAGAAGGTAGAATAAAACACAGGAAACTGCAACTAAATGAGAATTTTCCTCTTGGAAACATTCAGCATTTCAAATATTGGTCATTTGTGTGATCAGGACAGATGGATGACGAGGCTGTTTTAGAGAAGGTAAGGCCCTTTGAATAAAGGGAGAATGAAAAGAACAGTATGTAACTGAGTTTGGTTTTGCACTTTGGAAGCACTTCTGTGTGCCAGACACATGTTTGGTCATTGTAGCAGCAAAAGAGCAGAATACAAGGTACTTGCTTTACAGAGCTCTGTTTAGAAAGATGCTAGAAAAGAAAAAGGCGAAGCCTTTTATATATATGTGAGTAGGTGGTTAGATTTCTAGTTTCATTAATGTTCTCAAAAGAAACTAAAGAGCATTTAAAAACAATTCTAAATTAGAGGGGCTGAAAACCAGGATTGGAACAAGAACAAATATTTAAAACTCTAGAGACTCAAATTGCAATTTTGGCATAGCAAAATGCCCCCTCCCAAAGTTCTCTAAGGTCATAAAAATAATCCAGCTTAACTAGTGTTATAGGAATTAGAGTCCTACGAAGGCAGGACTAAGGATGTCCTGTTTACTACTATGTCCCCAACATCTCACACAATGTCTGGTACATGGTAGGTGTTCAACAAAAATGTGTGGTAGGAATGAAATCCTAAAATTAAAACCAAAATTCTAGTTGTGAAGTAAAACCGTTAAGCTGAATCTCGACAAGCTGTCATTTCAAAAATCCTGTCAGAGCTGCTTAATAAAAGTGTTGGGTTGATACATCCGATGTCTAGAAAGTTGTAAAACAACTGGACAAGGTCCAGAGCCAAACCTGACTTGCTCCAGATGACAGGGAGTGACAGCCAGACTTACTGTTTGCATTCCTGTCTCTGCCTTTCGGTGAGCAGTTTCCGTTCTAACAAAATCTTCTCCTTTTTAATTTACTCTGGTATTTATATGTCTAATGATTTCATATATCACACCAGTCTCGCCTTTGGGGTACCCTTGACTTACATTTTTCCAATTTACCTTTACATATATTACACACAAACTGACCGGAAATCATTCCTCTCAACACGAGCCTCTCAGGTAAGAATCGTCGTTTCCTCTCTCTCCAGAAACAGCCTTCTCCACAGACTCCATTTCAAACCAGCTCCCCCACCCCTATGTCTTCTGTAAGCTTGTCCAGACACCAGGGACACCATCGGACCAGGTCTTCCAGTCATTCCACTGCTTGCAAAGCAATCATTTATTTATAGGCACTTGGTGTTTTGTCTGACATCTGTTTGATGCTGGAGCTCCAGCCTTTGTCTCAATGAATCACTTGAAGGTGAAAGTTGTGGCAGTGCAGGCTGGATTTCACACTTTCAGGAAGGGTTTGCCTGTGGTGGAAGTGATCTTAGGCTTTTTGAAAAGACCAGCTCTCTCTCCACCTCACCACATCCTAGGAAGAGGCAGGACAATAAGGGGCTGGGGAACCTGGTGCTTATTCAAGGTTTATTTGGATCTGCCCCCAGGGCTTGAGCCCGGCTTTCGTCTCCAGAGACCACATTGCCAACTCATCTCCATAGTTGGAATGTTGCTGCTGGGAAGAACCTGGCTGAAATATTTGTGAGAAATATTTTGAAAGCAAAAGGAGATTTTTTGGGGGGAGGGGAGCAAGGGGGAATTTACCTAATTTGGTAGTGTGCAGATGATTTTTTTTTTTTTTTTTTTGAGTGCAATTTGATGGCCATATCCATGTGGTCTGTGTCTACCTAGAGCAGAGGGGATCAGGATTTGTACTGGGTTATAAACCTGGCTGAGATTAGCAAGGTATTAAATCTAGAAGCACCTTTCTTTATTCTGCAAGCGGGGTACTAGTGACTTTTAAGGTCAGTAAAGTTGCTTTGAGAGGCACAAGACCCACGCTATTTTCTTGGAGAAAGTGATTATTCATCCTGTGGAAACTCCTGCCTGTGATCTGAGGACTTGAGGAGCAGAGCAGGGAAGGGGAGAGGAGGTTAAGCCTAAGAAACTGTAGGTGGCAAAGAAAATAGAGTATGGTTGGTGGAAGTAGAGAGGGAAGGCAAGATGAAATGATAGAGAAAATCTGAGAAAAATCATGGACTTTTTACTTCACTCTGTTTTGTAAGGAAAGGAAGATGCTAGGCAAGGTGGATGTCTGGGAGATTCTTCTTTGTAACTTTTAAGCTCCTTGCCTCGGCTTCACAGAAAGTCATTATAAAGAGGTTGTCGCAAACAGATGAACCTCCAGGAAGGTAAGCCAGCATTTCCAGATCAGACGAGACAGTGGGTGGAAGAAAAGTTTTTCATTTTAGGATTTAATTCGAAGAGAATTGGAAAGGGGTGGGGAAATTGATATCCCATCTGAGGCTTCTGAGTCTTACATGGGATCTCTTCATGTTCCTCAATTAGTGAAAGGGAGGTGGGGTTAGGGTGACAGAACTTGGGCTCATCGTCACTTCATGCATCTGAGCTGGAAAACATTTAACCCTGAGATGCAAATCATTTAATCATGCTGACTCAGAGGTGACCAAAAGTTGTGAGCTCTTGAGAGTCAGGAATTCCCAACATGATGTGGTAATGCATTTCACAGTATAAACTTCAGATCTCCAGGACCCAGGCTGGGGAAAAGGGAAGGCAGGGACTCTGTATTCTAAAGTTTCTGCCTAACAAAGACAGACCTTCCACTCCAAACACATTGAAAATGAGGGATCCCAGGGGGCAACTCCTACTTCCAGCCCCACCACCCCATACATACCTTTTCCTTTCTGTTTGCACCATTAGGTCAGGAGGTTAATGAAAAGGCACTCTAAAGTTGTAATGAGGACAAAGCCAGGGATGAATATTAGATTTCCATTCAAGTCTGAATATGCAATCTGGACATTAAGAAAACCCCAAGTGCTCCGACATTTTACAGTTCTGTCCACATTTGTTTAGATAGGTCTGAGACGCTTAGAAAGTTGGTAACTGCTAATTGTCTACGTTAGAAATGAGGCTAGGAATGCAGGCTGGATCTAGCTTAGCAGTGGCTGAGTTGCAAGCCTCTGTGTGTCAAATACTGTCAGATAACATTGCAATTGGGACCAAAAATTATGGATCCTAGAATTATGTTGCCTTTTTTTCCTTTTTCCATCCATCTTTCTTCTTTTTCATTTTCTCTTTTATACAGATGGAGTACTCTCAACCTTAAAGGTGGACCTGTACACGCATACTACTTCCTCTTGAGTCATTTAAAAATACCTACTTGTTTCCTACGAGCATCAATCCATTGAAGAAAAATGGATTTTTTTTCTTCCGGGCCACTCAAGTTGGTTTTATGGCAAATATTATAAAATGATGCTTTGAAGGATGACATGATAATATCTTGAATGTGTTCACACACTCAGAAGGAACAGTGCCAAGGAAAGTAAATAGCTGCTGAAGACAAACCAATTGGAAAAGATGCTTTTCTTTTCTTCAGTGTTTTCACAATGACTTCAAAGGAAATGCGAATTAATCATCTGTTTTCACCCAAGAGCAGCACAACTTATTTTGGAGTCTTAAACAGGCAATACAATGAAAACAGAAATCTGAGACTCCCAAATGCTGAAGCTGAAAGGATTCAGTCTGGAAACATCAATTCTACTCAGCGTTTATTTTCATTTGAAGATAGTGGAAATCATTTATCAATCATGGACAATACGAGTTCTTCTTGCCTGGCAAGGTCCACATGATTCCGTTAACCTCTAAATGTAGATACAGTATTTTTTAATAGAAAGACAGGGCAACATGGCAGTTAATTAGCAACCAATACTGTAAACTATGGTAGATACAAAGTTTTATCGTATAAATTAATTGCCATTATAAAAGGGCAACTGCTTTAGCTAAGAAGGTACAAAAACTGGTAACGTCCATAAATATAACAAGAAGCTAAGTGAAGAAATACATAGCAGACTGTTTTTCCTATATAATATTTGAATATGCAAACTAAGACACCTGTGGCACTTTACACAAAAGTAGGAAAATGCCACACATACCCGCCCACCTACCTACCCACCCCCACCCATCCAGGCCCCACCCCTCCCCCACATGGATTTCCAAAACATGACAAATTCTAGGGTTACAGGACAGGATGGCACATGGAAGCAGCAAGACGGCGAGCTCCGACCTGCTAGACAAAGAAGGAGCCTTCTTGACAGTTGTAAAGCATTAGGCGTCAGACAGAAACTTGTCAAAAACAGCTGTTGTTGGGTACTGATTGATAATGTTTTTATTCTGACGGCTGAGACGCTGCAGACAGTCGTGGGTCTGAGGAGAAGCCCATCACTGGTGCACACATGAACACACACACACAGGCAACGGGAAGTCATTTAACAGATGGCTTAGGAGCACTCAGCCACAGTATCTTAAAATGACAACATTCTACAGTTAATGAATTTGGAGGGAAAGCAAGGCCTGATCATCATAGATTTTTCATAGAAGATGAGCACAACAGCCAAAATAAAAACAGGAATTGTGTAACTGGTCACTGGAATTGTGCTGTTCATGGATTATACATTGTTAGAAATATTCAAGGATGTTGTAGACAAAATTTATACGAATTACTGTGGATCTTTCCTGATCCATGACCTTAGAAAAAAGCTTAAAAGAGGTGTTCAATGTTTCAAAGGTAATGACTGCATTAAAATTTACTTAAAAGCTGTATCTGAAAGATGGTAAGGGTCTGAAGTATCTCTTCTGGAGAATTACAAGTTATTACATCACCCTGCAATACAGCGTAAGTTTGTGGCATTTGGGTATTAGTCCATGCTACTTAAAAATTACAAACATGTTTTTATCACTCGGGGTAGGGAGCGGTTTTCTACTATTTGGCCACTTAGTATTTTAAGTGGTCAAAGTCCACAAAGTGTGACAAAGAATATTTCGTCTATGAACCTTAGAATCCATAGATTTTTCTTGTTTTAGAAAAGATCAAAGGCGATAAGCCTTAGTAAAACTGTACATTTAGCTCTAAGTAATTTTATCATTTAAATTAAATGAAAACAAAATTAGTTCCAAAGACTGAATCTGAGGCCTAAAATTATTTGTTGCAGCCCCAGTGCATTTTTTAAGGGCACATTTAAACCCCTGAAAATAGAGGTTTACAATAGAAATACTGATGGACCTTTAACTAGTAGAGGAAGGCATTAACAGACTCCATTGAACTATATTAACACTTGATGAACAAATATACACATGATTCTGTCTTTGATAGCTCTGTTAAATCCATGCTAGGTTAAACTCTTAACGAGTATAAACTATGCTTCATTTAGCTGGTTTTAAACTTATTACTATATTAAAAATTATGTTCTCTAATTAAACACTTCCAATTTTTTAGAAAAACATACCTATATTATACTGCAGCTTGACTTTATACAGGCTAATCTTTCCATTAAAAAATATTTGAGGACTTGATCAAATGTAATCAGTGATGCATGTGTGGGTGCCTAAATTTCCTCTTACCCCTATCAAAAACTAAAACAATGTCTTAAGAGGGGAGTGGGACTTCAGATGTAGTCGAGGAAACACGCATCGTATCTTTCACCCTCCAAAGCCAGTTTTGCTATAGCAGGATATTCCTTTCTGATAAGGTGATTAAGTGAAGTTTTTGGTGCTCATTTTTCTCTCATAGTCTATAAAACCAATATACAAAAGACAGACAAAACAAAATAAAACAAAAATAAGATAAAATAAAACCCCCAAGAGATCTTGAAAATGATATACCTATTATGTGGAGTCCCAGTCACACAATAATACTCCACTCCAAACCCAGGGAAGATTAGTCAAGGTCTTGTGAGTTTTTCTAAGTCCGTCATAAGGGACTTGATTTCCGTGAGCCATGAATTCCATCCGTTTTAGCACAGAGTATAGAAGAGACGCTTAGAACAACAGAAGGGAGAGACATGCGGTGAAGATAATTAGTGGTAAACAGAGAATAAATTCTCTTTCAGTAGTGTGTACTTGACGTTAATGCCGATGATAATTCACCTGATTTACAGAATATTCACTTTCATAGAGAGATGAGAGTCTGAAATAACTAGAGAAAAATAGATAATTAAGCCATGATAGTCTTAATACCAAAATAAAATTAAGATGAGAAACTAACATGATACGTTCAAGGCCTTTTGGGAGCCCATTTTCTTTGCCAGAATTCACATTCGTATAGCTTCATGGTCTTTTTCTTCTAACAAATTTATCAGCCGAGAGAAGCTGTCTTTCAGTGCTTCCATATCATCCAGTGAGCAGGGATGCAGAATCCAGCGTTTTCCACGTGCAAGAGGTTCAAGTTCGAAATATTTTTTGATCTTAAGGGAGAAAAAAATAAAGAAAACATTATTAATTATATCAGAACCTTTCTCACACCAACCTTCTGAATGACGAAGTAGGGGAATTTCAAGGAAATTTATATGCATTGTGATGCGTAGGGCTTTCTAGAATCCTGTCTACACCTGTTCTAAAGTGGTTATGTGTTGTGACCTAAGCATGTCGTCTTTAGGAGTGAATGACCTGCTTATAAGCCACCCCCATTCCACCCACATGCTTAACAGCATGGGAGGTTTGACAAAGTCAGAGAAAGAATTGTATGCACTATGGCACTGGGCAAAATACACATCAAGAAACCAAAAGGGGGCAGTGCCTGTGGCTCAGTGGGTAGGGCGCCAGCCCCTTATATACCAGGGTGGCGGGTTTAAACCTGGCTCTGGCCAAATTGCAATAAAAAAAAAAGTCAGGCATTGTGGCGAGCACCTGTAGTCCCAGCTACTCAGGAGGCTGAGGCAAGAGAATTGCCTAAGCCTAGGAGTTGGAGGTTGCTGTGAGCTGTATGACACCAGGGCACTGTACCAAGGGGGATAAAGTGAGACAGTGACTCTACAAAAAAAAAAAAAAAAAAAAAAAAAAAGAAACCGAAAAGATTTTATGTAATCCAAATAACACTAAAAGAATAACTTTCATTATCTCACCCTGCTGACTTATTAAACTGGTGACAACCTATAGTACACACTATACAAATTACTCAAGACTCAATTATTTTCACCATTAAGCACATAACACAATGAAACATCTAATTTAAATAATATTTTTCTTTCTTTCCCTTAAACTTCTACATTTATTTCTGAGACCTGGGGATAGAAACTGAGTGTGTCTGTATCACATGCTGTTTACAAACTTACATACATTTACATATGTATATAAAGCCTCCCGACTTTTGTTCCTTTCAGTCCTCAATTTTCTAGGAGGGATAGATCAAGAGGTATGTAGGGTAGCACATTTGCTATCTTAAAAACCTGTTCAACTAATAACCAACCAGTCACAAGTCACTCCTATTGTATCAGTTAGGATATTGAATAATATCTAGTATTACCAACACCTAGCTATGAACAAATATCAAATTACTATGACTTCCAGAAGTATTGATGAGCTTTTCTCAAAAGGTATGATAGAGTAAAAAGTTACACACACACTACATGATACAAGAAGAGAATGTTATATTTATTGCCTAGCAAAATTTTACATAATGTAAAATAAAATATAGTTAGTAGCAACATCAAAAGAAGCATTGTTCAAAGACATTTCTTGGTCAACCAATTTCATTAAATCTCACGTGCCCTGAAAAATTCCAGGGCTTCCCTTAGTCAACATGACTCAAAAAAAAGTGTCTCAATTTTACATGCCATTCCCAAATGTGGTTTCATTTTGCCTGTATCACTATAAGCACCAAACTATTGTTAGCAGCAAAGAGACATCATCAAAACTGGTACTAAGATGTTTATGTATTTTTTCGTTTGAGCAAGAAGACATTAAAAAACATATTTTTATATACAAGAAATACTAAGTCCTGCTAATTTAGAAATCAGAAATATGCTAACATTTTTATAGTTCAAGTGTGTTCCAAAAGTCCTCCTATAAATGTCCACAAATTCATAATAAACACTACCGTATGTACTCGAGTATAAGCCGAGTTTTTTCGACACAAAATTTGAGCCGAAAAAACCAGAACTCGTCACAAATTTTGTGCCGAAAAAACTTGGCTTATACTTGCGTATATACGGTAAGTTTTTTAAAGTCCCAGTGAGAGGCCGGCCTTGGTGGTTCATGCCTGAAATCCTAGCACTATGGGAGGCTGAGAAGGGAGGATCCCTTGACTTCAGGAGTTCAGAGACCAGCCTGAGCAAGACCTGGACTCCATCTCTACTAAAAATAGAAAAAACAAACAAACAAACAAACAAACAAATGAAAAACTGAACTTAGTCAGGCACTGTGGTGGGCGCCTATAGTCCTAGCTACCCAGAAGTGTATGGTTGCTGTGAGCTAGGCTGAGGCCATGGCACTCTAGCCTGGGTAACAGAGTGAGACCCTGTCTCAAAACAAATAACAAATAAACAAAAATTCCTGTGAGAATTGAAGGACCTTCATTAATTCTGATTCTGACCAGTAATGAAAATCTCACTTACAGATCAGAAAATGGCTACACCTTCAGAAAATGATCTTGCCCAAACTAGTTTACAAATCATGTTGTTAAAAGGATCTTGCTTATTGAAAACACAAACTCCATTCTTTTAATTTCTTTTCTTTAGGGCATGGAAAACAAGAGGGTGGAATAGCTATGAAATGCTATGAAATGATGAACACCAGTGATCAACTCTGCCCCATGGAGGAAGGACCTGCCAGTCACAGGGGCCCTTTGGCCAGCAGGGGAGAGAAGAGGAGGCGGGAGAGACAGGCAGAGAATTAGAGAAATGGGTTGCTCCAAAGAGCTAGAAATCAGAGATGTCAGTCTCCTTGCTTCTGTCACAAAGTGTGGCTTGAGATTACATCCCTGAGCACAAAAACTGGGACTGCCATGCTTACAACGAAATCTGCTATTTGCTCAATAATGCATCCCATCAAATAAAGCACGTAACATGTAAAATCTGGCATAGGAAAGAAGTTGTATCCTTGCCCTTCTTTATAAACCTCAATCCAAAAGGATAGTATTTTAAGTATCACTAATAACTGAGAATAGGATTGGTCACAAGAAATTTGATATTATTAAAATAAAGAAAAACACCAAGACAGTAAATGCATCTCACTAACAATACTTCTTCCAAGTGGTTCATTTAAAAATTACACAGAATTGACCCTGGTAGCATATTTACATCTAATTTGAGAACAATGTTTGATTTAAATAATCCCAAAATAGATTAACGATTTGTGAGATATAACAGTACTGACCAGACACCAAGCACTGAGGTTTAGCTACCCATTGGGTTGGTTTCTAGGCAATGGAAAATATAGGCTATCATGTAGGCACACTTGGGAGATGATAAAGCTATCTGAAGGCAGATATGCTTCAGAAGTTGTTCCTGCTGAGCAGTGAACCTGAGAAGGAAATGGAAGCCGCAGTGACAGGGTGGTCACCAGATAAAGGAGCCTGGTGGTGTCAAGCTGACAAATAGGGCTGGGTAACTTGAGATTTTCGGATCTGTAACCTAAATGGGTATCGAAACCCTGCCACATTCACCCCACTGGTATCTCGAAGGTTCTATAGGACTCTATAACACCAATTTTAAAGCAAGTTTTGCCGTTTTGCTAATATTCAAGCACAGTGAGTGACGGCTTGCTGCTGGAACACAGCTTTTCATTACACACAGTTTCATGTTTCTAAAAATGACCAGTGCAGTGCAGAGAGGGGAAGATGAAGACCAAGTTCTCGTTCTGACTTTTTTAGGACAAGTTTTCTTATATTTACCTGAATTTCAAATACCCTGCATTATTACAGTAACAATCACAGTCACATTTGACCTGTCTGCTATTGCTTTTTTGTCCTTGTATACGATGACGTATAATTTTAAAGAATGGTGTTTTAAGTTGGGCCAATGTAAGTCAAACGCTGATACTGTCTTTAAGGTTAAAAAAAAAAAAAAAAAAACCCTGGTTATGATCCAAAGGTCTATTTTTTTCTGACGGACATAAACATTTTAAAGGTAATATTCTTATTAAGATAAAAATGTTTTAAATGACTTAAGGGAAAACGAACCCAAGTCTTTTGGCTACTTTATACAGGTTGCATAAATACCACAGTGAAATGGAAACTTTTAGAATAAGGAACTGAGGATTGCTCCACACTGGCTTTTGGAGACCACACTTTGGGGAATGACATCAGAATACAGCTGCCTGGCAACTGTGGTCATTTGTCTATTTTCAGGATAGCCACAGAGAGTGGGCATTTGTTAGTAGCCAAGTGTCCACCCTAGAGATAGGAAAACAAAGCTACCACCAACAGCTTACCTATTTTAGCTCTGTCACCAGAGCCCTTTTCTGCTCCCGCCACTGCCGGGCAGTGTGCAGCACCGCATTCCAGCGTTCACACATCGCATTTACTATAAAGCCCTAATACAACAGAGACGAGGGCACCACCTTGTTGCTGCTGATGTTGTCGCAGCCGTTAAACCTGTGAGACCTTACTTAGCACCGGAGAACATCACTGTGCAGGAGATGTCCTTTAATGTCTCCTTGCGTAGTGAAGTCATCCAACAGTCCTTCCCTTATTCTAGGATCTCTGATAGGATAATAATGGTAATAATGATGTTCACTGATTTCCCTGTCTTGCCCTCACTTTGGATATAAAATTTTTACTTTTAATTCTTGCCAACCTGGTATGACCAAATTTCTAGCTGCCATAGTTTGTAAACTGCAACAATAAGGTCTTTCCTTTTTAAAACTTATAAACCTCATTTTATTTAAAACGATAAGCCCCTTGTTTTTCCCATATTAGTTACTAAACCATGAAAGTTGTGCATACCCAGTGTGACCAGGTTTTCCTGTATGCACTCTAGGGAGCAGCGGAAGAGAACAGTCCAGAAAGGGTTTACTTGGTGTTTTGATGTGAAATAGAATTAGGTTCTAGGCTCAGATACTTATAAACAGAGCTTTGACCCACATGAATGTATGGTGAAACATTAAAAAAGAGAGTCCGGGTGTGTGGCAGTTCTTTATAGGGTGGGACTTGGCTGTGAATTACAGACTGTACTACCCCTAGTTCTAATGCACTTAATCCCACTATCATGGACCAGTCATTGCTAAAACTGAAAATGCCTGCCCCTTCCCATGTCAACACATCCCCTGGAGTTCCTGCCCATGTTATATGCAGGTACCTCTTGCCCCCGTCCAGGGCCATTTGCTTATTTTCTTCTACACATTCACCAGTGGGGATGGAAGCTGGACATCTGCTTTGCCCATACTTCCCCAGCTCCTGTCTATACACAGCTGCTGTTTCCTCTGTGAAAAACTAGCAAATTCTAAGTAACCCCTCTTAGGGTTGAGGTGTGTGTGGTGGGCTTTGATGGGGTTGAGACCAGTCTAGGAGCTTTGGAAATTTTTGTCTTGTAAGTTGGCTTTGAAATGCCATGAAGGCTACGTTGAATAGTTTGATGAGAATATTTCAGATTGTATATGAAACCAGCACATTGTACCCCTTGATTGTACTAATGTACACACTATGATTTAACAATAAAAAAAAAAAAAAGAAAGAAAGTTGGCTTTCCACAACTTCATACACTCAATCTCCACCTGAGTGAGGTTGTGGTGAGTGTGGTGGGCAGCATGGTGTGCCCAAAGGAAGCCCCTGTGCAGATGTAGACATTCCAGTGTAGAAGGTTCCATGGATGAGAGTAATACTGTAAACCAAAACCAAACCGAAACAGCAACAGCCCAGCAAGAGTGCTGTCCTCACCATGTGTGTTATAAGCGTACAGGTTTCTTCCCACCATGGGTTCCTAGTATCTACAAAAGAGTGTTTAATACTGTACAGTTTATGAAGGGATTTTTTTACTTATTTATATAACACCTGGACTGTACTTTGGCTAGAAGCAAGAAAACAATTGATTCAAATAAAGAGGGATATGATTATTAAGAATAATTTTTCAATCATGGAACTTAATTTAATAAAAAGTATCTTCAGAGATGGCTATTAAAGAAAAGTTTGGAAATACTTCCATCTCTGGAAGTGGAATAGGGTCTCATGAAGGAGTCTAGGCTGACACCTTCAGCTCCTACAAACAGCTAATGCAGGCTGAGTGGACATCTCAACCAAATACAGAAAGCCAGGACAGAGAACAACAGAGAACTGTGGGATTTCACAGCCAGAAGGGGAAGCTGGAAGGTGGCCCATGAGAACAGGAGGTGTTAACTTACCTCGGACCCTGAGGAGTCATTATTGCTTTCTTGCAAGTTTAAATGCACAAAGTATCCATTGCATAGCTTGTATGTAGAAAAAAATATAAAAAATAGTATTTGAGACAGGTTCATATTGGTTTTAAACTCTTTGGTAGAAATGTGGTCCAGGCTCCAATTAATAGGATGCCAAGAGCCTGAATGGACTATGAAATTTTGTATGATCTTTTCTATAACTGTTACAAAGACAGCAGGACTAAAAAAAAAAAAAAAAAAAAAAGTTCTATTCAAATTGGTATAAAGATAAAAAATAAAATAAAAAAGACAGCAGGACTTGCCTCATCTACATGCCAGATCCTTCCTTTAATACCACGGCAGAGGCATATATTGTGTTAACATGTCACATTGGTGGGAAACATTTACAGTAAAAAGCTTCTAAGTGGTACAGCAGGCCCCAGCAATAGTCGACTATGTGCTTTGTCTCTCCACCTCTAGGTATGGGGATGTCAACTGAAACTGGCCATGGTGTGGAATGTTTACACCATAGAAGTCTGCCAGTATGATGAACTAGGACTTTTTTTCTTTCCAGAGTTTGTTGTTAAACACCCCCACACCACTGAGTGTATACATTTGGTATGCGTGTTTGCAAAGGAGCCCTCCAGCTTTGCTGCTTTAACTGCAGGAGCAGGCTTAGCTTGGTAACCTTCACCAAAGTCAGAGAAAACTTTGCCCAGGCCATGGCTCCAGAACAGGGTCTGGAGAGAGAGTGGCAGGGCATGATTAGGGTTCTTCTGAGTGCATTCTTGGTAGCTTGTTCAAAGTGAGGGTAGTCTAGAGAGCAGCACCAGCTGTTTACCCTTTTCATTCTACTGCTTAGAGAATTTTGAATTCCTTAAAAAGTATTAAATATGTCATTAAATGCAGAAATAAGTAATATAAATAAAACGAGTTTGCCACAGCCCCCAAGGTAGTGTAATACAGAATGGATACTAGTTACTTTTTACTGAGTACTAATAAGGACCAGAAGATGACAACTCGATCTTAACCAACATGACAGTATTACTTTGCAAGTGCATATTTATAATGAAAGATTGATTTCAAGAGAATTGTGTATAATATAAAAGTATAGTTCTCGTAAGATGCTTCTTTCTTAAGGATACCAAAGTTCAGTACAGCCCACTGGCCCTTGGAATAACCAAAAAACCAGATGGGTGACAACAGCCTGTGACTGAGCCTGGCCCTTGTCATAAGTCTTCTTCCCCCATCAGTGACTCCTGATGTTTATAAAATGTTATATGTTGTGACAATAACAATATATAAACTCAGCATTCCATTGCACAGGAGAACTTACCATGTCCCAGCACAGACAAATAAAATGATCCCCATTTGCTTTGGTGGTAGGACCTAAGATCTGAAAACATTTCTATGTTTGTTTAATCTGCCAACCTAGAAGTAGAGAAACTTATATATTTGTTCTTCTTGGATTGACTGGAGGGCTTGTTTTATTCTCCTATTCAAAAAATCTTATCTGGCAACTCCTATGAGAGGCAGTTATGTCTGGTTCCTGTCTTCAGGGATTGAGGAAAGATGCCCAGGATTCCCGGATCTGTACCCTTCTCCCCTCCAGTTACTCTATCTGCCCTTTGCAGCCTGGAATGACTCCTGCATCCAGGCCTTTTTCTCCAACTCCTGCCTCCCAGTCAAGGTTTCCATGCACAGATGAAAAGGATCAGCCTATGCATAGTCTCTGAAAAGGTGAGAATTCTTCTCACCTGGAAGGGAAGCCTTAATGATACAGAAGAAACTTTTAAAAATAGATGGGATCTTAGTCACAGTAGCCAATGTTGATTGTCTCCCCATCACTCAGGCACCATAAATTCTCTGTAAATAAAGTTTTACAGCATGCTCATTCACTTATATATCATCTATGGCTGCTTTCATGCTATAATGGTAAAGTTGAGTAACTGCCATAGAGACAGTGTCCCACAAGCCTAGATAGCTACATAAATCTTTACATAAAAAAAAAAAAAAAAAAAAAAAAATTGCCAACCCCTGCCCTAAAGCATTCTACAGTTTTCTGCTTTGTCCAGCAGGGAGGCATAAGAAGTGACTAGGTGGGGTGTGGGGCATCAGGATTTCTGGGCCTTGGTCTGACCACATTGCTAGGCCTCCTTATTCCTGCTTTGGGTCACATGTTAGTGGGACAGAGAATTTGGCATTTCCAAATTGGCCAGGCTCTCATTATAATTCCAGATACTTTGAAGTAAATTTCTAGCAGGCAGAAGAGTCATCTCTCAGTAAATTATATTTTATTTCCTCTCTGGGTTTCTGATGGTAAAGTGGCTTCCTAAAGACCACAAGAACCAGCTAGGGCATGGGAAGTTTTCCTATCAACTCCCTGAATGCCATGCTCCATTAGGCACTTGGTCTGTGACCTGACATTGTGAGGTTTTAGTGTCCTTGAGGGTGGCTTTTGAGCACAGTAATACTAGTTATTGCTACTTTGCAGTTTTAAAAACCAATATATAATTTATTAAATTTACAGAGTTTAAAGCCTACTTTTTTCTGAAGCTTTTGTACTCAACTTAAAAATTTTAGTATTCCATTTATATAGATTTAAAATTTTAATCATTGCATTCAGGATGTGATAATCAATTTTCCTTTTAAGCATGTAGCATGTCTAACAAAACATTCTCAAGTAATTGAGAACTCTTGAAAATTTCCATTAAGTTTATAAGTTCAACGAGTGTTAAGTTCTAGTACATTCTAAATTCTCATACCTTTCCACATAAGACATGAAGTCTGAAATTCTACCAGGTTAACCTACCTATCACATGCACTTAAATGAAAGCATTAACATTTGGGGTTTGAATATTTTATTACTTTTATATTTTATTGTTAAACTTTCCAGGATTAAAAAGATTTTTCATTAAGAAAACATCTTTTGGGCGGCTCCTGTAGCTTAGTGGGTAGGGCATCAACCATACACTGAGGCTGGCAGGTTCAAGCCCTGCCCGGGCCAGCTAAAACAACGATGACAACTACAACAACAACAAAAATAGCCAGGCATTGTGGTGGGTGCCTGTAGTCTCAGCTATTTGGAAGGCTGAGGCAAGAGAATTGCTTGAGCCCGAGAGTTTGAAGTTGCTGTGAGCTGTGACGTCACAATACTCTACCCAGGACGACAGCTTGAGAGTCTGTCTCAAAAAAATAAATAAAAATAAAAAATAAATAAAAGAAAACATTTTTCCATCCCAAATGAAAGGAGTATAATTCCATGCTTGTGGTTTTCATGTCATTGAACTTGGGATGGTGTTCAATCAAAAGTTTTGGAGATACTCATTGAGAAGTTAGGCCCTTTAAAAAAACAGTTGCTATAACAACAAATTGAAGTCTTTGGCTTTCAAAAGGTGGTTTGCTCACTGTTAGAATCTATACTCACTGTTTACTCACAGAAGTGGACATCCTGGGGCTGCACCCATGACTCAATGGGTAGGGTGCTGGCCACATGCACTGAGGCTGGTCGGTTGGAACCCAGCCCAGGCCAGCTAAAACAACAATAACAACTGCAACAACAACCACCACCAAAAAAATAACCAGGTGTTGTGGTGGGCACCTGTAGTCCCAGCTACTTCGAAGGCTGAGGCAAGAGAATTGCTTAAGCCCAAGTGTTTGAGGTTGCTGTGAGCTGTGACGCCATAGCACTCTACCCAGGGTGACAGCTTGAGATTCTGCCTCAAAAAAAAAAAAAAAAAAAAAAAAAAGTGGACACTCTCTCCTAAGATTGTAGATACTTTTCTCCACTACTTGCTTGGAATTTATATTTCTTCAGCACATACCTTAATATCTTTCTTTCTGTCTCCAGAAAAAGAAACATTTCATTTTCTCTAGAAAAACATTTCATTTTCTTTTACTGACATGTAATTTGCATACTGCAAAAGTCACACTTTTAAAGTATTTAATTCATTTGTTTTCAGTATATTCACAAGGTTGTGCAACCATCATCACTATTTAACTCTACAACATTTACATCATCCTAAAAGAAACTCCTTAACAGTGGTGGTCACTCCCCAGTTCCTCTTTCCTCTAGCCTTTGGCAACCTCTACTCTCTTTCTGTGAGGATTTGTCTATCCTGGACATCTCACACGGATGAAATTATATAATACGTGGGCTTTGGGGTGTGGCTTCTTTCTCTTAGTACAATGTTTTCAAAGTTCATCCATATCATACGTACTATGTAGCAGTACCCAACTCCTTTTATGGCAGAAAAATATTCTGTTGTATGAATATATTGTTATTCCATCCATTTCCATTTTGTTTTTCCATTCATCAGTTGATGGACATTGAGCTGGTCCCACTTTTTGGCTATTCTGAATAATGCTTCTGTGAACATTTCATGCACAAGTTTTTGTGTGAACATGTTTTCATTTCTCTTGGGTATACACCTAAGAGTAGAATTTTTTGTGCCACATGTTAACTGTATGCTGTCAAATGCCTGTTCTGCATTGAGATGACCATGTTTTTTGTCCTATATGGTCATCTCAGTGAAGAGATGGTATTATTTATTTATTTATTTATTTTGGAGACAGTTTTACAATGTCACCGTTGGTAGAGTGCCCTGGAGTCACAACTCACAGCAACCTCAAACGCTTGGGCTTAAGCAATTCTCTTGCCTCAGCCTCCCAAGTAGCTGTGACTATGGGCTTTTTTGTTGTTGTTGTTGTTGCAGTTGTCTTTGTTGTTTAGCAGGCCTGGGCCGGGCTTGAACCTATCAGCCTCGGTGTATGTAGCTGATGCCCTAATCACTAAGCTACAGACTCTGAGCTGGGATATTTTTTTTTTTTGAGACAGAATCTAATTTTGTTGCCCTTGGTAGTTTGCCATGGTGTCATAGCTCTCAGCAACTTTTGGGCTCAAGTGATTCTCCTGCCTCAGCCTCCTGAGTGGCTGGGACTACAGGTACCCACCATAAATGCCTGGCAATTTTTAGAGGAAAGGTCTTGCTCTGGCTCAGGTTGATCTCAAACCCGTGAGCTCAAGCAATCTACCTACCTCAGCCTTCCAAATGCTAGGATTACAGGTGAGTCACTGTGCCTGCCTATTAACATGGTATATTATTGACTAATTTTTATAGGCTAAAACAACTTGTATCACTGGGATAAAGTATATTTGATTATCATATGTATATCCTTTTTTATACATTGTTGGATTCATCTGCTATTACAGTTGATTCTTGAACAAGGGAGTTAGTCAAAAATCCATGTATAACTTTTAACTCCCCCCAAACCTAACTACTAATAGCCCACTGTTGACCACAAGCCTTACTGATAACATAGCCATTAAAAGATATTTTTATGTTATATGTATTATATACTATATTCTTACAATAAGGTAAATTAGAAAAAACATTATTGAGAACATCATAAAGCACAGAAAATATATTTATTATTCATCAAGTAGAAGGGGATCACCATAACATTCTTTACCCTTATCATTTTCACATTGAATAGAGTGAGAAGGAAAAGCAGAGAGGGCTTGGGTCCTGCTGTCTCAGGGGTGGCAGAGGTATATAAGTGGACCTTTGTAGTTCAAATCCATCTTGTTCAAAGGATGTATTTGTTAAGAATTTTTGCATCTGGGCAGCACCCATAGCTCAGTGGGTAAGGTGCTGGCCATATACAGCCAGGCTGGTGGGTTCGAACCAGGCCTGGCCAACTTAACAACACTGACAACTGCAACAACAACAATAACAACAACAAAAAATAGCTGGTGCTGTGGCGGGTGCCTATAGTCCCAGCTACTTGGGAGGCTAAGGCAAGAGAATTGCTTAAGCCCAAGAGGTTGCTGTGAGTTGTGACACCATAGCACTCTACCAAGGGCAACATAGTGAGAATGTCTTAAAAAAAAAAAAAAAAAAAAAAAAGAATTTTCGCATCTATATTCATAATAAATACTGGTCTATCATTTTCTTTTTTATAATGTGTTTGTTTTGATATCATAGTAATCCTGGCTTCATGGAATGAGATGGGAAGTGCTCCTTCCTTTTCTATTTTTTGGAATAGATTGAGAAGGATTGTATAAATTCTATTTTTTTTGGTTTTGATTTAATTAAATCATAACTGTGTACATTGATTTATGGGGTTCAGTGTACTGATTTAATATACAATGTGAAATGCTTACATTGCACTGATGAACACATCTATCACAATTATACTCTTAATGGTTTTGAAATGTACCATTGCATCATAGACATTAGGTGAGGTCCCCCCGAAGACCCCCCTCCTCCTGCCTGTTCCCTCCTTTTCCCTCTCCTCTTCCCTTCTACTTTCTAGACTATAGTTATGTTTTACCATTTGTATGAATGTGTAGGTGATTATATATTGATTCCATAGCAGTATTGAGTACATTGGATACTTTTTTTTTACATTCTTGAGATACTTTACTAAGAGGAATATGTTCTAGCTCCATCCAGGTAAACAAAAGATGTAATGTCTCTATCTTTTTTACGGCTGCACAGTATTCCATGGTGTACACATACCACAATTTGTTAATCTATTCATGGGTAAATTCTTCAAATATTTGGCAGAATTCAGCAGTAAAGTGAGTATCCTGGGCTTTTCTTATGGGAAGTATTTTGATTTCTAATTAAATATCTTTACTTGTTATGGTCTCTAGAATTCCTATTTCTTCTTGAGTCAATTTCAGAAGTTTGTGTCCTTCTATATGTGTCTTGTATATTTCATCTAACTCATCTAATTTGTTGGCATACAATTTTTATAATATTCCCTTTTCATTTCTGTGAAGTTGGTGGTAATGTCTCCTCTTTTATTCCTCATTTTAGTAGTTTGAGTCATCCTTCTTTTTCACTTTGTCAGTTGAGTAAAGATTTGTCAATTTTGCTGATCTTTTCAAAAAACTTGGTTTTACTGATTTTCCCTACTTTTCCCTAATATTGATTTCATTTGTTTAGAGTCTAATATTTATTACATGCCTCCTTCTACTTGCTTTGGGCTTTGTCTGTTCTTTTTTCTAGTTTCATGAGGTTGAACAAACACCTAAATTTAGTGATAGTTAATAGCATTCTATTGGATCCTACATACACACACACACACACACATACAAAATTCTGTTTAAGTATCTTCAGCTTTGTTGTTGATTTCAGTAGGATAAGCTTCGTATTTTTCTTTATATTTTTCTTATTTTTCAGGGCTATAGATCTTAGAAATGTAAAAATAAAATCTAGTCAGATTTTTACATAGCTCACATTTTGTTTCTATATTCACAAGAGCTAATGACATATTCCAAGTTTTAACAAAGAAAATTTTAAACCATCTGTTTTCCATCAGAGAACAGGAGTAATAATCTTAAAAATCAGAGACAGAAGAGTCCTCCTTACTTCTTTCCTTCTTATATCTACTTAACCAAATCTGTATTTTGGAGTTCATTAATTGTAACACCTACTTTTAGTACCAAGTTACGAGTACCTAAAGAGGCCCTGTGGTTGAAGAAACACAATGCTCAACTCAAAGGGGCCTAAAAAAGATAAAGATTTATTTGTACATATACTGAAATATCCTCTACTAGTGTGGATGCATTGGCTTCAGAGGGTCATCAGAGCTGAGGTTCAGTTTCTAGGTAATTTCTGTAGGATGTGAACGTTAAAGGGAGATAGCTCTGGATGCTGCTGGCAACAAAGTACTACACAGAATGAAGCTAAGAAATAAAGTCTGAGAATAAAGCTGATATGTGAAGGAAGAAAGAGTCAAGAAAATTGCAGAAAAACAAGTGTGATCGAATCATAGACCCCTGAATCAAACTGTGCCAAGGGCCTGTAATCTATAAACTTTTTAGTCCTATGAGCCATTATATTCTCCTTAAAATAGGCCACCCCACCTAGCCTATAATTATTGTATAAATTAATGGGTTAGGATATCAAGGCCCAATGAAAATGTAGTTATCTCCACAAGTCTGTAGTGAACCCCATTTTCAATTATAGTATAACACAGATTTTAATAATCATTCTCTAAAGTTTTCATGTATATGAGTCCTCAGTTCCATGAGGGCACAGAAAATGAAAAAAATTTTTTTTGTATTCTCTAAGGTACTCAGTATAATAATGCTAGACACAAAAAAGATACTACATTTCATCCCACGTTAAAATTTTAGTAAAACAAGGGAATGGAATATTGGAGAGAGAAGTTACTAATCTTTCCAATCAATCAGGCCAAGCATAAAGGAGGTAGAATTTCATGAGCAGTTTCAAAACCATAGATCTAAATTGGTTCAAATTCTATTACACATATGCCCACAGGCAGCTGCAATGAATTGTTTTGCAAACAGAAAAGTAAACAACCTATCATGGAAAAGAGATCCACTCCAGAAATCTCAAGACCTACAAAGGACACTCATGTTTTGAGCTATTTCTTTAATCTGTGTCCAAACAAAGCATCTAATTCTTATCTCAGCAAATGGAAAGCACTGACACAGGCAAAAGAATAAGCGTCAATACACTTGCCTTTGCATGCAGGTGCAAGCATCAGACTTCTCAGTAACATCTATAACATAGTCATTAATTACAGAGGCAGCCAGGCTTATTCTCTTCTCTTCTTTCCTTTTTATCTAGAATCATTTCCATTCTACTCCTTCAAAAGAGCACTTATTTTTGGTACCAAGTTATTTTAGGGTATTATGCTGAATTCTGTATCATCCATATTTGGTATAATAGTGATCTACCTGTATTTCAAGAAAACAATTATTGTAAGCAGAAAGAAATCTATCAATAAAGAAATTCTTCCTGGCAATGGAATATGGCTGTTTAAAGAGTCCTACCTATATGTACGAGGGCTAGTCAAGTATGTACCAGACAGGAAAGGAAATTAATGAGTGAAAGCCCCAAACACATATCAGAGGCAACCAATTAGCTTGTCTGAAACACAGGCTTGTAAAGCTATAAGTAACTTATAAAATGGTCTGCTACACACAAATAAAATGTTGTTTAAATGACTTGCTTAACTAGATGCATTCACCATGAAATTGATTCTTTTTTTTTTTTTTTTTTTAAACTTCATACCATTAACTATTGAAATATTGAAATGGCTACATGGGTGGGAGGGTAGGGTTTTATAAAGTGTAGGCTGAAGATATGAGTTCCATATTTTATGAGGTTAAGGAGTATTTGAAAAAGAAAAATTACACATCAATTGCCAACAATTGTGTCTGCCTCAGTAAATGAAATGGTTTAACACAATTAGATTATTTCTCCTTTGCCTTGCTAAAAGCTTAAACTGGGAATGGTAGATGTGCTCCCAGGACATTCCAGTACTGAAAATTTATGCCTTGGAGTCACAGAAAGCACTGTTTTCTCATTACAGCCTTTGATTCTGCAAAACAGCATGAGAAGAAGAAGCCCCTGAGCCTGGTATTTGTCAAATCCAACATTTGCTTCAGAATGAACAACAAATTTCATCCCCCAAAGACTTACTTTCCAAACAATTGAGGTAATTTGATGTTAGGGGACCTATGAATGACAATTCCTGATCCTATTTCATATTTTGAATTTTCTTAAAAACTAATGTATATTTTTAAATGAATTTTGGCCATTCCTCATATTCAGCCTTTTCTGTTGTATAAGCTCCATTTCACAAATATACTTCAATCAACTGCTACCTGATCAGACAACCAGAAGAACAAACAGGCTTCAATTTTGTTGAGTCTAACTCTTCTCCTGCTTATCCAATACTAATATTGCTCAGGTACATCTTTAAAAAAATCACTATTAGTTGGCCAACTCATGGGATTTTCTGACTCACCAAAATATTAGGGAGAAAATATAGTTACATTCAATAGTTAAAGATTCTTAAATACACAAAAATATTTTGAAAACAGTTGGCTTTTGTAATGGAAGGTAAGTCCCCTATCTCAATCTTTCAGCAATAGCAGGAGTAACAAATCAAAATATTAATATATGGAACCCAAATAAACATGTTTAATATTGGCCTTGTGGTACTATGGCAGCACTCTGTCCTAACAATGACAACATTTAGCTGTTGGAGTGGATTCAAATTCTTGGGCCATAAACAGGAGACAGAGAAATATGGCAAGCCATGCATTGCTCAGCCGCCAATGGAGGGTGCCAATGGCCCTGTCCAGATGCTGAGATATTCAAGGGATGTCCCTGTCAGCAGTTTATCCTCTGGCTACAGCAAGAGCCACCATGGAAACCCTGGGAAGAAAAGAAAAACAGGGAGGAGAAGGAGGATAAGGGTGAAGGGGTAGGGGTGAGGGCCAGAGGCAGAAAAAGCTGACAGCTGCCTCAATGACGTATCTGAGCAAGGGGAACAGGTAAGAAACTGCCATATTAGTCATGGGGAGCAATACTAATTGCCAGGAGCCTCAGTTACCAGTTATCCTGGTAACTGAGAAATATGAGCTTAGAAAGAGGCTTGCAGGCAGTCTAAAGAAAAGCTAAGTGGTAATCTGTCCTGAGGAATTTTAGCCAAAAAAACCCACATAGGACTAGTTGAACTCAGTCTAAAGCCTGTGAAAGATGAGTCTGGAGAACATTATAGTCAAACACAAAGAGAACAACAGAAATGAAGGTTCAAAAACCCATTGACTGGATTTACCACAGTGTTGTTAGTGTGGCCTGGGGTCCTGATTGTCATCCCCTGACAACTAGGGGAGGAGAGAGGCCAATGTGCCTCCCAGGGGACAGTCAATCATGTTTGGAGATTGCTCTGGTTGTCATAACGAGGTGGGGGTGAGGGAACAGGGTGTGTGGTTGCTATTGGCATCTGGTGGGTAGAGGCCAGGAAGGAGCTACCAAACATCCTGCAATGGCAGGGCAGTTTCCCCTCTGCCCCTGCAATGAACTCTGCATGCCAACAATGCCAAGGTGAGCAGATCTCTTAAGGTAAAAGTCAAAGAACAAAAAAGCCCTGTTCATGATTTATCAAACATATCAGGTTCCCTGCCTGGTGTTAGGAGGAGATCTAGACCAGGAGCTGTACCAGGGAGCAGGACAGCCTGATGGTCCTACTCTCTGTCTTTCCTTCTTGTTCAAGGTGAATACTCAACAGGTCTGGGTGGGGCCAAGTCAGTACATCAAACTGGCCTGAAACAAGTGTACCAAGGAAAACCTACCTTTTACTCAAGTCTACCCTGACTCAAGCAGGTGGGGAACCTGTAGCCTCAAGGCCATGTGCGGTCCTCCAGAGTGCATCCAAACTCAAAAGGATTTGTTCTGTAAAATTTGGATTTAGTCAGAAGGACACCTGTACCCCTAAGGCCGTAAGTTTCCCACCAGTGGACAGTCACTGCTTTCGGCTCTGGGGATATAAAGGTGAACCTAACAAGTCCCAGCCCTTATGGAACTTACTTGGGAGTGGAAGAGACAGACATACATCAAGTGAGTGAGTAAGTGCAGTCAGGGAGGAGGAAGTGAAATGAGGAAAAGAAGGTACTACAGCAATATTAACATCTGTCACATAACAGATCTAAGACAGAGACTGAAGGTATGATCTGAGTAAAAATAAAGCACTCACAGATAGGAATGAATCTTCCATTAGTTTCAAAACGATACCAGAGACAGTTACAGTAAGAGCTCTGTTGATAAACCTCCACTTGATCATCTAGGATCAACTAGCTTTTCGTTGTCCTGGGACGAGACAATGACTGAGGCTGCCTGCACAAGGAATGCTCATGACCTGTAGATATGACACACCAAGTGAGGGTATCTAAGTGGTGGACGTGTACTGCTGGTGGACTGCTTCGTAATGTGTCTGCTCATTTCTGCTTCATGACTCTCGTTATGGCAATCAAATGTGACAACAAATAAAATGTGAACTTGAACAGAGAATGTCTGTATGTACGAATAACTAAAGGGAGTATGTCAAAGAACTCAGTAAACAGACTGCTGTTGAACTAAATTCAGACAAGACAACTACAAAGGACTGAGAAGGAAAGGTACAGAATGCTTTAAGGTTTGTACATTTTAGAAGCAAAAAATTATAGGTAATGATTTTGCTTGATGAAAAAACATATCCCAGGCAAGTCTGATTAGTTGTCAAAAATTCAGAGAAAAAAGCCTTGGTCCATGATTAAAAGATCACTACCTTTTGTAACTTTTAAGTTAAAATAAATTATTTTGGGTATACATGTATTTTTTTTAAGGGCTTCTTACTTTAACCAATTTTTGATTAATTATTCAACTACCTAGGTAGATCAGGCCACATAACTGGGCTTCTAACTGTACATGCACTGCTCTAAATTTCCAATCACACTTTTCACCAAGTCTGAATCAAAAGCCTTCTCAGAGGGGAAGTCATTAACACCCTCTTCAGTCTGAAGTTTAAAGTGTTATATAAAAACATGTCCACCGTTAGAATCAATACTAGCGTCTATCACCTCAAATCCTTTTGTGAAGGAGAGTAGACTATAAATAAAATTAAAATACTCAAACCCATGTTCTCATACACACACCCACACTCCTGCAGCTTCCTATAGAAATATTCACTCCATGAAAGCATATGGTTATACCTGGATACGGTGTTACTAAATATAATATCCTTTAAAATAGTAAATATATTATCTTGAGTGCATTTATACAATTTTTATTTTTATGTAAAATATTTTTAAAATAAGACTTAGTCCCATATTCTAGACCCAGAAACAGAATTATAAAGTATACCCACCAAGAAAACTTCCCCGAGCTTTTCTTAGCCATGGCCCTGTATTATTATCTTTCACATTCATACTTCTTTCGGGAACAGGCAATCCCAGTGCTTTGCAGAATACGCCTGTTGTACCTTGAAATTATGTTTCTTTCTACCCTTATCACATTGGTTTTTCCATTTGTAAAGTGACAATTCCATGGTGGTGCTTGAAAATAAAAATCATATAATACCAATGCCTGACAAATGATAGCTGGTGCCAACTATCTATGTTAAACTAGAAGGTAAACATCAGCAACAGAATAATATAAAATGATGCATGTAAATGGCATTACCTCAGTGTGTCTACAGATTTATTTTTAGTAAATAAATCATCTGATACCTTGTCCTCATCCCATGTGGCATAAGGGGACTGAGATTTTAGAATCCTTTAGGTAGGGTTTATAAATTTTAGGTACCTAGTCATGACACATCTCATCTGTCACACATAAAAAAGAAAAGATTCAGTTCTAGAGAACACAGGATTTAGAAATTCTTAACTATTTGACTCCAGCTTCTTATCCATACACACAATACATACAACCTGTACACATCTTAGCAAGTTAAATGCCACACACGGTTTTTATAAAACATATGGGAATGCTGAAATACCTCGTAGCTGCTGAAATACTTGAATTCTGGCTTCTTATGTGAAGTCGCAGACATCAAGTATGTAGGAGCCTGGTTACAGGTTGAATTGATTTCTAGCACCATTAGAAGGGGCAACTTGATTTCATAAACCTGTAAAGGTTGATAGGACCCCCGGGTTGAAGGCATGGATCAGTAACAAAAACACTGGGCTCTGGCCAGTTCTGAGAGGGCCACTGACTCTGTAGATCACCAACACATGGGATAGCTCCTATATAACCCAGGAAAAAGAAGGAAACAGAAGAGAGAATGATGGGGTGGAAGTGAACTGAACTAGCTGTTCTCTCTCCCTCTTGCTCTTCTCACTCTCACAAAGTAGGTTATTAAGCCAAGGACTTATTTAAAGCACTGAAAGACATAATTTATTAAATAACACTTGCTACTCATGGAAGAATTGAAAACAGTTTCCTAAATGAGCAAATTACTCTACCCTTACAGACAAGGTTCAGTTTAGAATGGCTTACATAACTATCTTAATGATTTTTTTTTGAAATATTATAAAATAGGCAGTTATAGTTCAGGTTTAAGAAATTCATTTGTGCTGCATCATAGATGTTTAAAAATACTCCAATGTCTGCACAAAGCATAAAAAGCTCTCTGGAAAATCATGAACCCCTTGTATACCCAATATTCTGCTCCCCCCCCCCAATCTTTTCCATCTGCCAGCTGGGTTTCATTTTAAGAATTTCACACTGAATATAAAGTGCTATTTTGACCATGTGGCTCCAGAAATGTGAATTTATAGTCTATTCAGCTCGTACTCAAATGATTGACAGAGAGGGGATCAACCAACTGGATGCGCTGAAGCCACTGCCTCTTCCTTCAGGTTACTTTAAGTCTCCAGGCAAGGATGGCCATCCTCATAATGTTTCACTGTGGCTAGCAAGAACTACAGTCTCCTCGCAGGGGACTTATTTTTCATTTAACTGCTAAATAGACACTATACCTTAGAATTCTTTTCCCTATATTCCTATACCTCTTACATTCCATCTATTTTCCCATCTGTAAAGTGGGATTATTGAAGGTTGCTTTCTTAGACATCTCTTGCAATAATGTTCATTTGCTGACACACCTATGATATAATTATTAGTCTTCAAGTTTAAGAATAAAAATTGGCTGGGCATGGTAGCTCATGCTTAGGGGATTATTGAAGGCAGGAGTTCAAGACCAGCCTGAGCAATACGGTGAGATGCCAAATCTCTACCAAAAATAAAAAAAATTAGCTGTGCTTGGTGGCATGTACCTGTAGTCCCAGCTACTCAAAGAGACTGAGGCAGGAGGATTGCTTGAGCTCAAGAGTTTGATGTTGGAGTGAACTAGGATGATGCTACTGCACAAAGTATGCAGTGTCTCTAAGTAAATCAACAGAATAAAAATTTTAGAGTGTGTGTGTGCATATACATGTGTGTGCATTTGGTTTTCTTGGGTGGGAGCAAATTGAAAAGGTAACTGAGAATTCTTTAATATATCCTTAATGTTGGCACTAGTAATGCCCCAAAACTCAAACCTGGAAGAGACTCTTTGCACATAGTGAAGAAATCGTTTGAAAGTTCTGGGCATCTAGAACTAATGTTTCAAATACCATTGTGACTTAAGATTTTTATGTAAAGCAGTTCTAGTTTTTTAATAGTTATCTATCTTGTTTCAATTTTAGGCTTCTCACAACCTCAAGTATTACCATAGGTATGAAAATGACATTATAACTAAATACAGGAGACTTCTTTATCTATAATTTTGCCTTTTTGTGGTTTCAGTTTCCCTAGTACAGTACAAAAAGATATTTTGAGAAAGCGAGAGAACGAGAGACCACATTCACGTAACTTTTAATACGGTATGTTGTTATAATTGTTGTATTATTAGTTATTGATGCTAATATCTTACTATGTTTGATTTATACATGAAAATTTATTAAAACATAGTATATACAGTTGGCCTTCTGCATCTGTGGGTTCCTCATCCATGGATTCAACCAACTAGGAGTTGAAAATATTTGAAAAAAAAAAAAAATTGGGTCTGTACTGAACATGTATAGACTTTTTTCTTGTCATTTCCCCCTAAACAATACAGAATAACTATTTACGTAGCATTTGCCCTGTATTAGATATTCTAATTCATCTAGAGATGATTTAAAGTATATGGCAGGCTATGTATAGGTTATATGCAAATCCTACAAGGCTTTAGAACTGAGAACTTGAGCATCCTTAGATTTGGGTATCTCAAGGAGGTTGTGGAACAGAGCCCACGTGGATATGGAGGGATGACTATACAGGGATTGGTACCATCTGTAGTCTCAGGTAACCACTGGGGGCTGGGAGTCTTGGAAAGTATCCCCCATGAATAAACAGGAACTACTCACATTCATATTTTCTAATTATTTTCTTTTTTGTAATGTTAGAAGCATGCTCTTCTGGGGGTTCTATACACTAATTAAATACACACTAAGTAAAACTATAAATCAGATTACTTTCTTGTTTGACAAAATTCAATGAAAAGATATTCAAATACTGACTTTTGAGAAGGGTGTGTAGGATGTATTTAGATTTGACAGAATGATACTGGAGTCAGTCTCAAAATTAATGAGCATATCTCAACATGTATTGTATTACACACACACACACACACAAATGTTGACATCAGAGGAAAGATGACATCATCAGAAAAACACATGTTTATCACATGCTGCAAGTTTAGTCCTGTTTGGGAAATGTTCTGTTTGTAGGTGGGGTCTTCAGCTTCTAAGTTATTCTGGAGAATAATAACAATGTTTTCCCTCCCTTCCTTCAAGACAAAACAAACATACAAGTATACTATAGAAAAACAATTATAATTAAGGGAAAATTTCTTCTACTTGCCAGCAAAAATTAATGTGGCTCTATTAAAAAAATCACCAGTATCATACATTTAAGTTTTAGGCTCATTACACAAGCAATTGAGAAAGTAATGTGAGCATAGAGAAAGGTATGTAAGAACCCACATCAAACTAAAAACAGTGGGTGGGAACATTGGAAGCAAAAAGGGGGATAGAGATGATAAAACTTTTTCTTTCCATATCTCTGAATTACTTGGCTTGAAACAATAAGTGCCTATAGTTTTTGTATTTTAAAAACTAATAAAGTAAAAACAAACATATGAGCACATCAAATAGCAGAAAGGGAATTTAAGAAAATAAAAATACACTGTATGCAGAGACACATTCAGGAAGGTAACGTGGATTACAGAGAAGCTCAGTAAATGTTAGTATGGAATGGCAGCGCTTGTGGCTCAAAGGAGTAGGGCACCGGCCCCATATGCCAGAGGTGGCGGGTTCAAACCCAGCCCTGCCCAAAAACAACAAAAAAAAAAAAAAAAAAAAAAAAAAAAGCCAGTATTAACTTGAAGGAAATAATAGATGACAAAATAAAAATCCTCCTCATGTGATAATGTCTATTCATGAGACAAAAATATAATAGCTTTTTACCATCATAGTTAGAGATTTTTATCTTACCTAAGAATTTTAAGGATTTAAATTTTAAGCCAATAATAATTTACTTAAGTTGTAAGTCTGTGCACTTCTAGAGGGTGGGGGACCTAGGCAGGAAGGTCAAGAATAGCTCAGGATTCTTAATCTTCACAAATGCATATCTGACAACTGCTCATTAGGCTGCAAAGTTTATATGCGGATTATATGCGGTTCTAGCACTTCAGGCCCTGGACAGAAAACAAACCTCCTACTCTCTGCTCTTTATCAGACCTGCTTCTGTGAGAAGTAATCTTTAGAGAGTATTGTTTAAAGGCCCAGGCCATCCACCTTTCTCTATGGGATGTCTAGTGCTACCCTTGAACAAAGTTCAAGGATACCCTGCTGAAGGCTATAAAATCACTCTGTTCCATGGCATTTTAATATTAGTATCTCTACTTTATTTAATGTCACCACAAGAAAAAGCCACAAGAAATTCATAATTACATTTTCTATAAAAATGTTGCCATGGATTACTCATTAGACTGCTCAATGTATCTCATAGAAAAAGTCTTGTTTTTTTTTTTTTTTTGAGACAGAGTCTCACTTTATCACCCTTGGTAGAGTGCTGTGGCCTTATAGCTCATAGCAACCTCAGTCTTGGGCTCAAGCAATCCTCTTGCCTCAGGATCTTTTTTCATTTTTAGTAGAGATGGGGTCTCACTCCTGCTCAAGCTGGTCTAGAACTCCTGAGCTCAAGAAATCCACCCACCTTCACCTCCCAGAGTGCTAGGATTACAGGTGTGAGCCACCATGCCTGGCAGAAAACATCTTTTAAGAATTGTGTTAGTATAGCTTTTATTTTTCCTGGGGAGGATCCATCGTCCCTCTTTTCCAATGAGACACCTGTCACAGATCATGACTCCCCTAGGTCTTTCATTTTAAAAATGCAGACACTTAATGGGAAAACCAACTGCAGTAGTTATTTGACCCATAGACTTGGGTATTAAAGATGCCTTTTTGTTGTCCTGATCTTCTATTTCAGGTTTTTATTAGCATGATTTTCACATTAGCCACTATAACTTCTTTGCAGACAGAGGCAGTGGACTATACAGATGAATAAAAATAAAGTAATATCTCTGTCTGGAGTGCAGGCTGAGCGAATACTAACAATAAAGAGGAGGATCTCCGGGAAAAAACAGTGATTAATAACAGGAGATGAAATCCAGCAGTACATAACGTCAGGCATCTATAATAAGATTGACTAAGGTGAGACTGGGTTGTAATGCCTCCTGAGGTCTCCTGAAAACCAGTCCACATAAGCAGCCACTCCTCAAGAGCACTACAAGTAGAATAAAGCCTGTGACCGTCAAATCTTTTTTAATGTCTTCATACTTCTTCACTACAATCTTGTAGTGTCCCCTCCTCCAACAGGCTTCTCTGAATGCCCTGCCATGTAACATGGTGATACAGTCCAGGTTGACTGGTGGCTTCTTGTATATTCCCTGAGAGGTCAAAGACTGGTAGAGTGTTGTGGAACACTGGCTATCTGGATGAAACCGTCCATTCATTCTCTCAACAGCTATTTATTAGGGACCTACTATGTTCCAGACACTTTGTAGAAACTAAAGATATAGCAGTGAACAAAACAGAATGATTCCAAACATGTGGCTACTTATGTTTTAGGGGGGAGAGATGACAATAAATGTAATAAATCAGTTAAATATGATATGGTATGTTAGACAATTGGTATAAAGTACTAAGAAGAGGCAGCAAGAAATTGCATGGGAAGTCTACCATTCAAAACAGGGTGGTCATCTGTCATTACTCACAGATTACTATGCTTCTAACTTCCTAGCCAAATTTGGTTTAGTCACTCCTTAAACCTGTCTTGCCTTTCCCCGTATATGAACTCTTTAGTCGGGACATTTCTTTCTCCTGGAAGGCCCTCTTCCTGTTTTTTGTGGGTGCTACTTTAGTATAAAAGTTGACTGAACTGAAGCCAAAGGACTGTTCAAGTCCCTACTTTACCATTTACTAACTGTTTCACTTTGGACAAGTTCCTTCACTGCTCCAGGACTTAGTTTCCTAACTTGGAAAATGGGTATTAGAACAATTATAACGTGAAAAATACATACCTCACAGCGTTCACTGTGAGGCATGCATGAATTAGGATATTAAACTATTTAGAACAACAGCTGGTGCTGTCCCACCACTACTAAAATTCTGCCTGTGCTCTATTTTTCAATTTAATTTAATT
This sequence comes from Loris lydekkerianus, assembly GCA_963574355.1. Taxonomy (NCBI): domain Eukaryota; kingdom Metazoa; phylum Chordata; class Mammalia; order Primates; family Lorisidae; genus Loris; species Loris lydekkerianus. The sequence goes on along the minus strand of CAUYPK010056203.1, from coordinate 2,344 downwards.
ATATTTTTTGAGACAGAGTCTCAAGCTGGCGCCCTTGGTAAAGTGTCATGGCGTCACAGCTCACAGCAACCTCAAACTGTTGGGCTTAAGCAATTCTCTTGCCTCAGCCTCCCAAGTGGCTGGGACTATAGGCACCCACCAAAGTTACCAGCTATTTTTTGGTTGCAGTCATTGTTGTTTAGCAGGCCTGGGCCGGCTCGAACCTGCCAGCCTCAGTTTATGTGGCCAGTGCCCTACCCACTGAGCTACAGGCTCTGAACCTCTGTCTGTGCTTTAGACCCAACTTGAATGCTACTTCTCAATCTCTAATCACAATCCTGAAGGAGAGATTTTCATTCTGTGAGATCCTATAGGCCCTTGGTTTTATCACTCCAATGAGAGTATAATACTTATAATACTACAAGGTAAACTATCTTGAAGTCCAAGTATGTGTGTGCTTGTGTGTGTGTATGTGTGGAGAGACAGACACTTCCTCTCCCCCCCCCCCAATGAAGTCACAGCCCTTGAAGGTTACTTATCTTCTTCCTCTAAACTCCTTCTTTTTCCTTCTGTGAAATGTTTTAATCAGTTTTTTATTTGTACAGACCATAAAGGAACAGGATGAGTAAATGGGACAGAAATTAGAGAGCACAAACATACACACACGATTAATAGTTCTATATTAGTTCACTAAATTTAAATCTACCAACCGTCTTGATCTCCTTCCCTAAGGAAAGCTTGCATAGTATGAAAAGAAAAGGAGACAGTCCCATCCCCCAAAGATTCACAATCTAAACTGCATAGAAAGCCTCAAGAAAAAAATATCTCTCACTGAACAACCTGAGTTCTAACCCTACTTGAATCTATGCTTCAAAGTGCTTGCTGTTTCACTAAACACACCATGTATTGATTTTCACTCCTTGGGACTGCTACTTATAGACCTGAGTCATTCTGGAACCTCCCTCCTCTTCCCTGTCATCTCCCTTCCCCTAAGAACCGATTGCTCCTTCAGTTATATGTGAATATTCATTCATTCATTTTCCATCTACCCTGCTGGAATACAAATTCTCTGGGATGAAGGCAGATGTCATGGCCAGAGAGCTTTGCCCAAGTCGGCCCTCTCACTTATTGTAGGGAATCCTATATTGGCAGCAGGGTCTACAGGAGTCAGATGATTAGGGGTTGAATGAATGGAACTGAATGAGCTGCTAATGAGAACATCTAAAGGGATTTCTGTCCCTTCTTCTTCCCTCCCTTGTCCTTGCCTTCTGAGCAGAGATGCTAGGTGTGGAGCAGATCAAACCAAACCACTGAAGGGCAGAGATCCACAAGGATTTCTTAAAACAGCATGGGTAGGATGATCTGTAGCTTTTATTTATTCAGTTTTTTGGAGGTGTTATGGCACACCAGGCACTGTGCTGTGGGACAGAAACACAAACAAGGCCTGGATATCGCCCGGAAGTACTGGACGAAAAAGATAATAATTACAAAGAGGTGAACTGCAAGCATGAAACAGCCTTGCAAGACAGAGGAGGGGGTGAAGTTTACTGGTCTTAACAGTCATTAACCCATTCAAGAGTTTATCATATTTATAAATCACAGTATCAAAAGAACCTTTAAAGAAAATAGTATTAAAAGCAGCTTTAAAATTATAATGCTCAAGTCTAGCATTAAACAGTTTAAATGTCTACATTATTTTACATATTTTGTAGAGAATATGCTGTTTCTGAAAGCTTCTACTTTTATGACTCAGTCAATAAGAGATTCCAATACTAGCTGCTCACTATTTATTTTAGTTGTAAAAACTTGAAAAAGTGAAAGGAAGAAATTTAAAATATGCATTCTTGTCACATTTACTCTTTTTCATCATGTTAATCCAAGAGAAGTCTCAGCCAGAGCAACATATATCTTAAATTTCATTGCACCAATTAGAAAAACTACTTTATTTCCAAGTTGGTTTTTGACTTGCCAGATAGCTTTAAGTCAGCGGTTCTCAACCTGTGGGGTGCGACCCACAGGAACTGTATTAAAGGGCCGTGGCATTAGGAGGGTTGAGAACCACTGCTTTAAATGGTTCACCTCTTGTCTCCCAATTTGGCTTTCATTCTAACGTAGAAATTCTGAAGCTTACTTATAAAATGCCCAGAACAGATTTAAGAGAATACTTTAAACCAGGGGTGGCGAACAAGTTCGACACAAAGAGCCAAAATTTTAAACTGTGAGAGTCAGAGAGCCACACCACGCAGTGACCTGCCAAAACAGACAAACACTCACACAAAAGCATATAATTTTAAGAATAATATATTAAACACATAATATAACATGCTCAGTCAGGTGTTTTTTGTTACCTTGTTCGCCACCCCTG
>CAUYPK010056202.1:0-36083 GCA_963574355.1 Loris lydekkerianus | reverse complement strand
ATTGCCTGGGGAGTCCTCCTCATAAAATATTCACCCAGGCCTATTCCTTCAAGAGTTTTCCCTGCACTTTCTTCAAGTATTTTTATAGTTTCATGTCTTAAGTTTAAATCTTTTATCCAGTGAGAGTCTATCTTAGTTAATTGTTAAAAGTGTGGGTCCAGTTTCAGTCTTTTACAGGTCGCCAGCCCATTCACCCAGCAACATTTGTTAAATAGGGATTCTTTTCTCCACATCCATGCCAACATCTCTGGTTTTGGGATTTTGTTATGTGGGCTAATCTTACTGGAGTTAGGTGATATCTCAAAGTAGTTTTGATTTGCATTTTTCTAATGATTAAGGATAATGAGCATTATTTCATGTGTCTGTAGGCCGTGTACCTGTCTTCTTTAGAAAAGTTTCTCTTTAAGTCCTTTGCCCAGCCTGAGATGGGATCATTTGTTCTTTTCTTGCTAATATGTTTGAGTTCTCTGTGGATTCTGGTTATTAAATCTTTGTCAAAGGTATAACCTGCAAATATTCTCTCCCATTCTGAGGGCTGTATATACTTACAGCCTTATGCTTGCTATACTTACTATGTTCTTAGCTGTGGGGACAATTTAAACCATTCACATTAATTGAGAATATTAATAAGCCTTTTGAAAGTCCAGTGGACATTTTTGATCCTTTTGCGAGTGTGGAAGTTGGGATTTGATCAAAAGTTTCTGGGTGAGTTTACTTTTGTGGTGGAGGATTATGCTGGTCTTTATGGAGAATAGGTCTGAGATTATCCTGGAGAGCTGGTTTAGTTATGGCAAATTTCTTCAACATGTGAATATCATTAAAGTATTTAATTTCTCCATCATAAATGAAACTCAGTTTAGCCTAATATAGGATCCTGGGTTGAAAGTTATTTTGTTTTAGGAGATTAAAAGTCAATGACCATCCTCTTCTAGCTTGAAAGGTTTCAGCAGAAAGATCTGCAGAAATTGTAATACACTTCCCCTTGTAGGTTATGGTTTTCTTACGTCTGGCTGCTTTCAGAATTTTCTCCTTTATATTAACTTTAGTGAAATTGATTATGATGTGTCTGGGGGATGTCTTATTAGGGTTGAGTCGTGCTGGAGTTCTGAAACTGTTTGCTATTTGAATTTCAGAATCTCTTGGCATGTCTGGAAAGTTCTCTTTCATAATCTCATGAAGAAGAGACTCTGTGCCTTGTGAAGCTACTTTGTCATTTTCAGGGATCGCTATAAGGCAAATATTGGTTTTCTTCAAATTATCTCAGAGCTCTCTGAGAGAGTGATCTGTTTTTGCCCTCCATTTCTCTTCCTCTTTGAGAGTTTGGGAGCATTTGAAAGCTTTGTTTTCATCAGAAATTCTTCTACTTGCTCCATTCTGTTACTGAGGGATTCTACTGTATTTTTCAGATCTTTGAGCACTGTAACTTCTTATCTCAATATGTCAAAATCTTTGGTCATTTGGTCTTTGAATTCATTGAATTCTTGAGACATCTTTTGGATTGCTGCTTGGAATTCTAATTTGTTCTTATTTGCTATCCAGATTCTCAATTCGGTTTCTGACATCTCAGCCATTTGTTTATGCATGAGACCACAGCTCTTTTGGGGGACAGACCCTTTTCCTTCCAGATGAATTTTGTACCTGAAGTTTGGTTTCTTGAAGTCGCAGCTTGTCTCAGCAGAGGTGACCTGCAGTTATCATTTCTCTCTTGGCTTGGCTCCCAGTCTTCAGCTTAATTGGGCTGTTTTTGACGTTATCTTCCCTTTGGAAAGGAGACTCTTTTGGAAGCTGCTTGTAGTCGGCCATCTTGCCCGGTCCCCCTATCTTGTTTATTCTTTCAGACAATATGTGTACTAAAATCTGAAATGATTTTCTTGTAGAAAGCATACATTTTTTTTGTGTGTGTATCCCTTTAGCCACTCTCTGCCTTTTGATTGGGAGCTTCATCTACTTACATTTTAAGCAATTATTAATAAGGAAAGATTTATGATTGCCAGTCTGTTAGTTTTTTTCTTTTAGTTTATAGTTTATTTGTTGATGTTTTCTTCTCTCACTTTCTTTGTGTTTTGTTGATTTTTTTGTATTGATATGCTTTGAATCCATTCTCTCTTTCATATAACTTCTACAAGAATTTGTGTATGAGAGGGTGTGTGTGTGAAAGAGAGAGAAAGAGATTACCTTGGGGTTTACATAAAATGTCTTGAATTTATGATTGTTTATTTTAAGTTGATAGTTAACTTAAATTCAGTAACATTTAAAAGCTCTGCATTTTATCCTCTCCTCACACATTTTATGTAATTTTTCACAATTTATTCACATTGTATGCCTTTTAATATTCATTAGGTATATATATTTTTAATGCTGTTAATACCTTTTATAATATAATTAAAATTAACTTATATACCACCATTACAATAATACAGTAGTTTTTATTTCCCTATATATTTACCTTTACTAATTAATGAGTTTGATACTTTTTTATGCTACCATGTTGCTGTTTAGTATCCTTTTATTTTAACTTAAATAAGTCCCTTTAACATTTTTTTCCAAAAATACTGTATTAGTGACGACGAACTCCCTCACTTATTTTATTTGTGAAAGTTCTTATCTCATCTTCATTTTTGAAGGAAAGGTTTTCTGGGTATGGTATTCTTGGTTGGCAGAGATTTTCTCTCAGCATTTTGAATATATTAACCTACCATTTTCTGGCCAGCAAAGTTTTTGCCAAAAGATGTGTTGTTAGTTTTATGAGGTTTTACTTATATGTGGCAAGTTGCTTTAAAAATTATCACTTTGACTTTGATTTTTGACAATTTGATCGTAATCTATCTCAGTGTAGATTCATTCAGTTTGTTTTATTTGATGTGCCTCGGGCCTCTTGGAGCTGAATGTCCATTCCCTTCCCTGGATTTAGGAAGGTTTTATCCATTATTCCTCTGAATAAGTTTTTTAGTTCTTTATCTTTCTTTTTTTGGCTTCTGAGACTTTCATAATACATATATTGGTCAGCTTGATGGTGTCCCATATGACCAATAAAGTTTCTTTACTGTTTTTTACTGTCTATCTGATCAAGTCTGCTCTTAAACCCCTCTAGTGAACTTATCAGTTCAGTTTTTGTGTTATTCAGCTCCATGATTTTTGTTTGGCACTTTTTAAAATATTTTCTCTCTTTGTTGAGATGCTCACTTTGTTCTTGACTTATTGAGCATCATTAGAACAATTATTTTGAAGTCCATTTTCATACAATTCTGTTTTATTAAGGTTTATTCCTAGACATTTACATTGTTCTTTTGTTTGTAACACCTTTGCCTGACTCTTCATTATCACTGATTCTTTTTGTTCATGTTTGTATGCTGAACAGACCAAACACCTCTTCCAGCCACAATGGACTAGAGCAGGGGTCCTCAAACTATGGCCCACAGGCCACACGTGGCAGTGTGATTGTATTTGTTCCCATTTTGTTTTTTTACTTTAAAATAAGATATGTGCAGTGTGCATAGAAGTTTGTTCATAGTTTTTCTTTTTTAAACTATAGTCTGGCCCTGCAATGATCTGAAGGACAGTGAACTGGCCCCCTGTTTAAAAAGTTTGAGGACCCTTGGACTAGACTCATTCAAAAGACAACCCTATCAATCAATTCAGTGAGCTAATTTGGGTCCTCTACCAACTTTTTCCCTCTCCAGAGAGAAGCAAGTTGTGCTTTTTGTTTGGTCACTTTGAACTGAGCAGAGAAGGGAACAATAATTTCTTCTAGTTCCAACCACTGTCTCTATTCTTCCCCAGGTGGATAGACTTCATTGTAACCATTAAAGTTCTAAGACTATCAAGACAAATACCAATTTTGGGGGCAGCCCCAGAGAAGTTGAGATTGTGAACATATGATCAAATCTCTTCTTACCCCTAGGAGAAGCTTGGAGCTAGGGCATCTGTTCCTGACTGCATGATGCTGTGCCAGAGATAATAATTCTTCTGAAATGGTGCCCCAAATCTCTCTAGCAGCTTCTATGACTCTAGTTTCATATTTTTCTCAGATGCATGAGCCTTTCAATTAATTTATAGATTTCTCACAAAGAGAATTTGCTCATGTTGCTGAATCAGTATCTTTATAGAGACTCATCATATCTCACTGTTCATTATTTTCACCACTCACAGGAACTAGAAATATGCTGATTGCATAGTCTGTTCCAAATAAGAATGGCATAAAAAAGAATTTCAAGAGAGTGAGGGGATGGCTTATCAGAAATACAGAACTTCTGGTAAGGCAGATAATTGGTTTTCAGTAATGGTTTGAAGAATAGCCCTGCTCCTGACAATATTCAGTGTAGTTGGAATATCAAATTTTACTAGAAGAAAATAGTGCTCTTGAAACATTTTCATACTCTTGACAAAATTAATCAAAATCTCCTTACTTCAAACAAGTTCAAAACATGAATATTTTCCTACTGATATAAATATGATTCAACAGAGCATGAGGATGTTTCTAATAGCTTCTTATCCTAGTTTATCAAGGCTATACCTTACATATGGCTAGATAAGCTGTGCTATGGCTTCAGGTGCCTTGGATAGGGTACCTTCTTCCTTGACACTTCTCACCACTAATTTGAAAACAAAAAGAAAGCAAACAAAAATGACTTCCTCCCCCACTTAACTGAGGATTGAAATTTTCTTCATAGAACATCAAAATTTTATTTTCAAATTAAAAGGATACTTAGTCTAATGTCTTTGAAAGGTAGACATAAGTCCTTACCTGAGAACTGGTGTTAATAGCTAGATGGCCACCTGGCATAAGAATAACTATTTTAAAAGGATAAATGGCACAGAATGATAAAAAGAGAAATAAGTAGGAAGTTAAGGAATGTTTAAGAATTATTTTGGACATCCCACAAAGTAGCCCAGGATCTGGCTGAGACTGGCTTATTGGAGGAATTAAAGCCAGATTTATCACCTTTATACCTTATACCTTAGTTTACTTTACTGGCTTTATACCTCAGTTCAAGTCCCATATTTGCTGTAATGATCCATAAAACTTCGGGTGTGTCACTTAACTTTTCTGAGACTCATTTTCATCTTCTATAGAACACATGTCAGCTACGTGATCTTTAATGGGAATTTTAGAAAACAATATCTTTTATACATACAAGACTCTGTCAGAGCTCCATAGTATAGACCCATAGAAATACTCAAGTGAGAAACACGGAGAGGGATAACATCGACTAGTCATCGTCAGAAAATAGTAATAGAAAAAAAAGGAAACAATTTAACATTTAAACTGTTTTTCCTTAAATTTCCTTTAAAAACATTTGAGTGATTAATATGACATTCTTAATAGTATAATCTTTCAAAAAGTCACTATCATGAGGGATGCTTAGACCAGGTAGCCCTGTGCAGAGGTATGATATGTGTCTCTTTGCTCTTCCACAGCTTGGCCAAGTTAGCCCTCAAGTTTTCCTCAGCTTGGCCAAATTTAACAAAGGCTTCTTTCTGACTCTAGGTCCTTGAGTTCTTTTTTCTTAGAGCATTTACTTTAGAAAACTTATAATTGTAATCCTTTCTCTACCCTCCTTGAAATACAGGTGAATCTTCTCCCAGCCTCTTGCAAGTTTTACAGCCCAGGAAATGTTTACTCAAGTATCTGGGAACCATCTTTTTCAAATGTAAACATCAAAGGAGATAGTGTCCTATGACCCAGTACCCATAAGAGGGTAGGAGTTTAACTTCAATTGGTGCCAATTAGCAAATACAAGTGGCCTAATATCTCTCTCTCAAAGAAAAGAAAAAAAAAAAAAAGATTTCAAACTCAGGAATAACTAAGTGTTCTTCACAAATCCCATTAATGAACTTCCTCTCCAATGCCCTCCAATGCTCTTCACTAGCTCACTTCCAAGGCTTAAAATCTCTCACTGCTCTTGTTTCAGTGGAGCGCAGATCCAGATTTAGACTGTGTGCTCTCCCCTATTGCTGGCTATAGTATTGGAATAAAATCACCTTCTGTCTATTCATCTTGACTGGTGTGATTTTTTTTAGTTTATTTATTTTTATTGTTAAATCATAGCTGTGTACATTAGTGCAATCAAGGGGTACAATGTGCGGGTTTCATATACTATCTGAGCCTCCCTGTTGGCCATGAGTGCAATAAACATCCAGTCTAGGGCCATTTCCAAAACCATCAAGAATTCAAGAATGATGAAACTTACAGTGGAGGATAGACTCTCCCTGTACTAGAAGTTCTTTATGATCTGATACATAATATCCACCCCCAAATATCTTTCTCTTGTGAATCTACCTTTTGCCAACCTATAAAGGGTAAATTCATGAAGCATAGTGCACCACTAATCACCTCATATTTATTTACCTCTCTTTACATGAATGGCCTTTTGAAATGAATGACCTTTGCCACTTCTCCCATCAAGATGTACAATCTTTTTCTCTAATTCTTGAATCTGAGTTTGGCCATGTATCTTCTTTTGGTCAGTGGACCATTAGCCAACATGCCAGAAGCAGAGGCTTCAAAAACTGTGCATTGGGGTTTGTCCAATCTTTCTTGTAGGACCTCTACTGCCACAAATAACCAAAAATCACACAAGAAATCACAAGCTCTGCAAATGTGAGGCCATCCTAACTTCAGCTAATCTGCCACAGCCAGAAAATAATTTAATTATAAATTATTTAATTTATAATTAAAATAAATATTAAAATATATACTATTCTAAACATCTGAGTTTTACTTTTGTAACATAACAAAAGCTGGTGCCTTCATGATATTACATTTACTAAGAAAAAATGATCCCAACCCAAAGAAATAATGAAAAATTAACTGGAGAAAAAGAGATTTCCAAGAAAATATTCTTTCATAATGATGAGTCTCAAGCTTGAAATGTTAGCTGGAATTTAAAACAAGTTTTTTAAGGTAATTCAGAGACTCATGGAAAATCAATCTTTCTGTAGGACTAAAAATACCTCAGCTTTGAGCACTTTTTTTCATTCTTATTAGACGTGAAAGCATGCCCATTGATTTAGCAAGAGCAATTTGCTAATAATTAGGCTGGCAAGGGAGGCCTAAGCTTGTTACTGACAGGGTGAGTAAGGGGCCCTTTAGTTCACAGAAACCACTGTTCTAATAAGAAAGATAAGATGAGAAAGGAGAGCAACTTCAAAGGCCTCTGTTCACTAGAATCCAAGTGAGATAGAACTCTTTCACAGAACACCAACTTCCAAGCCAAAAGTTGCCCCATTCTTTGCCATCTGCAAAGAGGAAACAATCTTCAAGTCAATTTACCCTCCAAAGACATCTTTTAGTACGTTTATATTCCTTTCACAAAGCCCTTACATTTTTTTCATTTTTTTCTTCTTCTTCTTTTTTTTCTTTTTTTCTTTTTTGCCTTCCATGAGTACGAATATGCACTTGCCAGCCTCTCCCATTAGACCTGACATTCCTTGAGAGCAAGGTCTGTGTTTAATTCATCTTTTCATCTCGCATAGCACAAGACACACAGAAGGTGCTTGATTATTGTTTATATAATATAAATGAACAGAAGAGGGTAGGCTCTGTGTAGCTGCAGGGGCTAATATCCAGCTGACTCTGTCTCCAAGGCCTGAACAAGGAGCATGGTGGGGAAATAACTCTCTTTTCCATGAATTAAGACTTACATTATAAAAGCCATATAATTCATGAAAACATGTCAATTTTTTCGGGAGGGTACTTAAATTCTACCAGGAATCATGACCACGAGACAGACATCTGTAATATGTTTCCCTTCAAGTGGATCATACAGAGCATTCGTCGTTTACATCTTTTCTTTTGCGCTTGGGAGGTCAGAAGTCCTGAGCAGAGAACAGACTTTGCAGAGTACCAGAAAAAATTCTCTTCCCCAGAGAGCGCACGCCAAACAAGTTGCACTTTGAAGTTAAATATAATTTAGAAATTCAAACTAATTAAAAACAGCATTGTTTTGCATTCAACCCGTTAATATAATAGATTATTTTTATTCTTTTAGTTGCTCATATCCCAAAAAAGAACAAAAATGCATCCTTTCCCTGATAAAATATTTATTGTTTTATATTTTAAAGGAAAGAACCAAATCAATTCCATTTTGAAAAGCACATTAAAAATGTAAGCACAAAGCACAGGGCACATTTCACAGAAGATTGGAACTGCTAACAGTTTTTTTGTTTTTTTTTTCCCCCTTCATCTACCAGAAGAAATCAAATGAAGCCAGTTTGCCTCTGGGGTTTTAAACATCATTACAATTCATCTTAATAATGAAGTTAAAATTAACTGAAAGAAGACAAAATGGGAAAAAAAAAAAAACCCTTCACATTGCTAAGATGGGTTTATTCATGGGAAAATGGATAAAACTAATATCCTCTGGGCATAGTTAAGAAAAATATCAAAATAATCAAAAGATAGGTGACCTATGATTGAAGCAGCACTTCAATCCTTCATCTTGTGTTTATCAAGGTATAAACTTAAGTGTAAGCACACACTTTATGTCCATATGTAAACATATGTTTGGAATGCCCACATACATATACAATAAAAAACAAATGCAACCAACAAGAAATCTTTAAAATTATATTTGAAAGTATTACAAACAAAATGATCTGCTTGCCATGAAGTTCTGTTTCTGATATCTCATATGAGTAACTGCAAGGGCTCAGCTCCACACCGGTGAGCTTCCCGGACTTTCTTTGTGCTTCTTCCTGGTGAGCAGGAAGACTGATGAAAAGGTCAGAGGGCACCTCCACTCCACAGGGCCCTCAAAATGCCTCCTTGAGCATTCTTGTTTACATTTTATTCTTCCTTTCTAAGGAAAAGAACAAAACAGGCAGAATGCTCCTTGGAAAAGGACAGGGGATTTTTTTTAAGCAATTAAACCCTTTTCAGAACCCTAAAGCTGTCACATTGGGAGTATAATGATGGTAACAATAATGAACAGCAGAGCCAAGTTACACAATAGACAATGCTGTGTTTGCTTGGCTATCAGGTGGAAACACTGCTCACTCATTCACACGCTGCTACAGTGAAGTTTAGAATTCAATCATCTTGTTTCAAACCAGTAAATTGTTTCGATTTTTTTTTAAATGCACGTTTCTAGAGGACGAATGCCAAACTCCAAATTATGGGACTGAAACAGTTGATTTTTATTCTTATTTTTGTGGAGAGCGGAAGAGATCATTGGCGTACTAATTTTTTTTTTTTTTCAGTGTTTTGGAGAAGTCAAATATGACTATCCATTCCTTACATGGAGGCACTTTTCCAACAAATTTTTGAGTTTCTGCTATGAAGCAGGCTCTGTTTTAAATACTGGGGATTAAATTGTGAGCCAAAATGCAGTGTTCTTAGTCTTGGTAGTAGGAAATGCAATTAATAACATGATCATGCTAATGATTACAAGGAATACTGTCCCAAGAAAATAAGCAAAACACAAACATAAACCAAAGTGGGACATCAGGACAGGAGTCCCTACTCACCTGTAAATGAGACAAATAATTAGCCATTAATGACCCAGAGCTGAAAAGTGGGACTAAGAAGAGGAAGTTACCAGATGGGATGAGAGTGAGAGCATCACCATGCTAGGCCCCGCAGCAGGGGTCCTGAAGACACAGACCAGGAACAAATGGAAGACAATAGAATGAGGGAGAGATGGCTTCGGAATGGCAGCAGAGAAGGTGCAGGGCACAATCACACAAAGGACTGCAGGCTGAGCAGAGGAAACGGTCATTCTCTAAGCAGAAACTAGAAAGAAAAGCTATTAGGAGGTTTCAGTGTCTGTGCGGGGTATATAGAATTGAGTGAAACTGTAAAACTTATTTTTTGTAAGATCATTTCAGATACAGGATGGAGAGTGGGATGGAAAAATCCCAAAGTAGATGTCCAGATTCCAAGGGAAGAGAACATTACAGGACGGATTCACCCACCATAACACATCCTGGGCAATCCAATGAGATGGAGACTAAAATAATATTTGTTGAATTTTATGATGTTGACTTAAATGAGAAACATTTTGGTAAAGTGTGAAGAAAAGAATGAAGATTAACATTCTTCATTAGATTAGATTAACATTCTAATGTAGATAACAGAGTTAGCTGAGAGTAAGGAACAGGTACTTACTCTGTACAGGTAAGAGAGAAGGTACAGGTAAGTCTTTCAAGAACACTGCTGGTTTTAATGCAGAGAGAAAAAACAGAGAAGCATGAGCTCATTAGCTGGAACATGGCTTATTTACCCAGTTTAGGCTAAATATTTCACATGGATGCAAATTAATACATTCCTTTTGGAAGATATATGCAGCGTGGAGATCTTAACTAACTTCATGACTTCAAGTATACACCAGACCCTCCATGTGCATTTGCAGCACTCATCCCTCTGACCCGCCCTTGTCTTAGATTCAATATGGTGGGGTAAGAAACACATTGGACAGGGAGTCAGGAAACTTGGTCTCAGCCTCAGCCCTGCACCTACCTACTGAGGTCACTTAGCTAGATCTCAAAAAACGTGTAAGCCTCTATTCTCCAATTATAATGGTAATGATGATTAGAAGGGCTGTTAAAGCTTTCTTGCAGCCTTCTCAAAAATTCCGAATTCTAAAGTTAATTATCACCATCCATTACAGGTGCTCAAGTCTGAAACTTGCAAGCCACCTTTTAATTGTCCTTTCATCACTTCTCGGAACTTTGTGAGGTTAACTCTCAAATATCTTTCAAATATATCTCCCTCATAATCCCTACTGCTGCTGCCATGGTCTAGGTCAGTATCCCCCACCCCACATCCTCCTACAGTCCTCTCTGCCTTCAGTCTGGCTCTCCCACATGGCACATGGCTCTCCCACACAAACTGGATCAGGCCAAATGTCTTCACTGATGACTCACTGTTCAAGGCCATCTCGCCTTCAGAGAGTCTTCCTGGCCTGTTGGGGGAGCATCCCCAAACTACATCATGAATTCTTTCCCAGTGACTGGCAGGATGAGAGGATGAGTCAAAGACACCAGAAGAAAGTTTCAAAAAGCTGGGCTGGGGGACTGACTGTCCATCTCCAAACGTGGGGACTGGTGGAAAACTCTAAGTATGGGCTAGTTCCGTTTTTATTGCATACATCACTGTTTTAATTATCAATCTAATGGGAAAGGCTAAACCCTTACGTCATGCTTCCAGCTGGGCTTGCATTTTCAGACCAAAGTATTTCTTTAACTACCTACCTGAATTTGACTGATTTACCTCTTCCTTTCATTACTCTAAGTTATGTATGATCTTAACCCCATCAGAGCATGGGCCAGGGAACACAGTCCAGGAGCAGGATGTCAAAGCAGACCCCAGTCAGACCACGCACACAAATCTCAAGAGTGGCGATTAAGCCCCGGGAAAACCTGTGGACAGGTGAGCTGGCGTTGCTGCCAATACCGAAAAAAAAAAAAAAAAGGAGACATTTTCCTCCTTATTGCTCTGAGAAACCTTTTCTCTCTTAACCAGGTTTAGGTGCCCGCCCTGTCTGCAGCGTGTTCTGCATTCCCTCGCTACTTTCCTAACTCCCCAAATGCACTCACTCTCCCAGAGAGGGCAGCCCTGGGCGAGCCTTGTCTCTCAGTGCCCAGTGATCTCTGAGCCCAGTCCCGCTGGGGGTGGGGTGGAGCTCTGTTAAGACAGTTTGTTTGAAAATGCCAGGTTGGGCACTTTGCAACAGAATTGAGGCTCCTGGTGTTGCTATTGCCGTCTGAAGGCGAGTGTGGTTTTCTCAATCCACTTCTCTCCTCTTTTCCCTTTTGCCCATCATCTGCAATCATTTTCTTAATTCAATTCCTAACTTACAATAAACGATTGAAAATTGGCTTTAACCTTATTAAATCATTATTTCTAGCAATGCAAGCACATTAAGATAGGACTCTTCCCTGGTGTACCCACACTGGCCTCATGGCTCTGGGCCAGCTCCCCCTCTCTCACAGCCCTGTACACACCCCCTCCCAGCTCTTCTCTACTGCATATACGGTGTATCCTGAAGGTCTATTTACTTAGCCAGTTGCCCCCACAAGATGGTAAAAAGTCCTTACATAACCCTGTTATATGTTAAATTGATAAACTGAGGAAATTTGATGAAATCTATTAACTCAAAAAAAAAAAAATGCACATACCATTTGACCTCACAACTTCATTGCTAAGAATTTACCCGCTGCAAACATTCACAAAATTATGCCAAAATACACACAGGGATGCTCACCACGGCGTCGCTTATAATATCCCTAACCTGGAAACAACAGAAATACTCATCAATAGGAAACAGTTTAAAAAAAAACTTGAAAATTTTTATACAACTATTAAATATACTGAGGAAAGTACTTTAAGATACATGTTTAGAAAGAGTCTACTTGAGTTAACACACACACTATATTGAAATATTGATATGTATATAATCTGTGTGAGAGAAATACTAATGTAAGTAGAAAGGGCTTTGTTAATTTTTCAAGGTTATGTAAAACCTTCAGCAGTGGCTGTCCTTTGAAGAGAATGGACCGGTAAGAGGCAAAGATAGAATTTTACTTTCCTTCATATGCCTTTCTCAATTATTTGATTTTTTTAGAAATATAAACTTGTATTTTATTTAAAAAATAAAAAAAATCAACAAAATATCTTCGAGATAACTAGCAGAATAAACAAGAATGTGCTGATGGATCATTACTTGCCTTCTGAATTTATGGACAATAGCTCCGATGATTCATTTATACACACACATTTATGAACACACACACACAAGATTTGTATGTACAGATAAAAAACATATTTGAATACTCTATCAAATACAGTGGTACAAAATAAACGCCTTTGATTAGAATACAACAAACGGAGTCCTCACTTCTTTGTGACCTTCCAGGTTAGAGCCAATGTTTAACTCGTGATAACAGAATTTGAAAACTGTTTCCAACAATGCTTGAAGGGTCCTCGCTGCCATTGCTCCACTGACCATGTTTGTCCTCAAAAAGGGGCATGACCTTTTTTCACTGCTTGCTAATGAAACATCTTTTGGCTTGTATTGGCTGTGCTGCCATTAATGTTAAATGGCAAACTTCACTCTACACCTAAAGTATAATTCTTCCCCTCTTAAAAAGTTTTGATGGCTCCTGTGGAAAAGGTAATATTCAAAAGGAGATGTGTGCAACTTTCTTTTCTATGTCGAAATTTATTTGATTTATTTTCTCCTTCAAGGGGCATATCAGGGGCTTATGCAATAAAACAAAAGCAAACTAGGGAAAGGGAAATACATCCTCATATGTTGTTAAGTAGTGTATGTTATAGATTTTTTCCCCTTAAATGCATTATATTCAAATAAAGCTTCAAAGGTAATTAATTACTCTGTCTTTACTGAAATAAATCACTTATCTCTTGTGATATAACTAAATCTCTAAATGTTAGCATTTTAGAGAGGGGGCCTTTGTTTACACTGTTCACTATATCTGCTCTAAACTATTTCTAACATTAGGAATGTGAAATGTTTACTGTTTCCCGTGCCTTATTTTTTCACTTGCAAATATATTTCTAAAGCAAGTATTCTAATTGCCATTTACCAGGAAGTCAGAATAGTTTGGTATTTTGCAAGTCAATTCAGGAGAAAAAGAAAGCCTGGTTAAGTCCAATTTAGGCAAGGGAAGCTCAGCAGGCCTAAACTCACAGATAGAGCCAACCACTCACCCCTCCCAGGTCCTGATTATAATGTTAACAGCAACAACAATAGGGCCCAGGCAGGGAAAAGGAAGATTACCTGTCCCAACTAAAACTAGGACAGGGGTTCTCTATTTAAAGACCTACCTGGAGGGACACATACTAGGTTTAAAAGTACCTTATTAGGTCACTCCCTGTCACGTGCACTTTTCTCCCCATCCCAGAATGGAAACATGGAGAAAAGCTCCTTTAACAAGCAACAATACCCTGAAACAAAAACACATCAAACCACCCAGCAACGCACAAGCAGTGATGGTGCCTAGAAGGATGGCTCTTACCCTGCTAAGTTGATTTCTGGCCAACAAAGGATATGGCGGGAAGGTGGGGGGAATGGGGTGTGTGTGAGGTGGGGTGGGCCTGGAGAAGGGAGGTTCACAAGAAACAAAGCCTGAGGCTAAAAGGGGATCAGGAGTGACTATAGGAGGAGCCCAAGTTACAGCCAGAGAAGGTGAATGGAGTGTAGCTGATACTGATGGCCAGCAGGAAGGCAGAGTTTGCCAGGTCACTCTCTCTTGCAATGAAATCCAGTTTTCAGAAGCTTAAAGAGTTGCTGCCTTTACTTGGTAATTACCCATCCAACAAAAAGGGCTTGGAAGGCATCACTGAGCCCCATGGAATGCCTCTGAACTAGATTAAACCATTACACTAGTAATTAAATTAACTTTATATGGGAGCGCTCTCTTGCTCAAACTTGAGCAATCCTGCTCATTTCAGGAAAGCAACTGTAGCACAAAAGTAGAAACAAGAAACTTCTGAGCCTCAATTTCAGCTCAGATACCATGGTTGGCAGCCTCTGTTCATCTAACTACAAAATCAGGATACAATCTACTTCCAGGGAGTGTTAAAGGGGATTAAGATTATGAACTAATGCGAAGATGAAAAGCAGTAAGTCTCAATCTTGTATCATTTGCAGGTAGTTTAACAGTCTGTTTCTGTATCAGCAAACAAGTTTTTACCATCTCATCCAGCTAGACACGTCCATAACAGCCATTGCCACAGTACTAAGTGCTTTCTACCAGACGACCTGTTGAAAGACTGCTTGGCGTCCTGTCAAAATGACATGCTGCTACATTGTGTAATAGATGCAAGAGCCTAAAAATTTAGAAAAGAAGACAGTTTTTCTTCAAATTGATCAATGCTATGCCTCACGACAATACTGTTTATTCTTTTACAGCTGTGTAATAAACTGGTAAGCAAAATAGCTACGGAACATTGTGTTCTGCTGCACAATCACAGATTGAACGTTTTAAGAGTTACTTTAAAAAGTCAGCAGGCTTATTCCTAACCACTCAATGCCCCCAAACTATATATAAGGCAAGTTTTCGCCACAAAATTAATCCCAGGAAAGAGGGCTTCACGCTATCTTTGATTCGTACAAAGTCTCAGATCGTGGGGTACTCTTCCAATCACTTGACCTTGAAAAGTACAGAGTACCATTTTGGGGAATGCAGATTCACCTGGAACAACATCAGTTATTACTAATTGTGGATGTTTACCAACCTTACCTGCAGAACTCAGGTTAAAAAGAAGAGAGTAAAAAAGTCTCCCTGGAGGGTGGGACCTCACAAATGCTATGTTGAATGTCAAAACAAGTCATTTAAAGTTCACTCCAAAAAGCAATAGGGTAAGTTGCTATATTATGGGGACCAGTTATATCCATTCATGATTAATTGGGAAAAGAAAAAAAGAATGTCATGTGTCTATGGGATAAAATTTCCATTTCCAGGTGGGAGGTTTTGGTGAAGGGAGGGTAATGGGTAGGGCCACATCTGTGGTGCATCTTAGAATGGGTACAGGCGATTGCACTAATGTACACAGCTATGATTTAACAATTAAAAAAAGAATAAATAAAAAAAAAAAAGATCAGAAGTGTTTCAGCTTGCAAAATGGAAACACAAATGAAGACAATGTACTCTGCAGAAGCACATGAACAGAGAATCCAAAAACTAGATTCAATGGTCCCCATGAGGCTGATTCAAAATACATATAAATAATTTGAAATATTTTTGATGTGTATATAGAAAGAAAACATTAATTTTATATATTGAGATTGTATGTATCTCTGTGCAAATAAAAGGAATAATTTTTAAGTAGACATTTGACTTTTTTCTCTATATCACTAAAAGTTTATTAAAGGTGGTATAAAAATTTCTTTTAAATATCTTCTCACTGAAAAACGGTGAGCATCTCACGTTTGACGTGGCCTTATGGCTGGGTTACTGTATTCCATTATAGGTTTAGCAGAAGAGTATGAATAACAAATTTCAAGAATCCTCTAAAAGTTAGGTTTTGAAATCATTCTGAAAAACCATTTTCTAAATGAAAAATAGTTAGGATTTATAATAATTAAAACAAGGCATACATCTATATAGAAAACATGGTTAGGACCAGATGTATAGGACCAGAAAATAAATTCCTGACCTAATGCAGCCTTCTCCATCCATATATTGAACTCAGCGTATCTCCTGACAGATGGAACCCTGTGACCCTTGCATCTGTCCTTCATGAAACTTAGCACCAAGAATTAGGTTTGTGCACGAATAACAAATCTGAAGCTCCAGCCAGTGCTGCTGCCAACAGCTGTGCTGAACAGCTCTAGAGAGGACTGTTCACATTATAGTCTTCTGGGTTTGTGTTGTTATAAAGTCAGTTTTTAAAAAATTATTACAAAAAAAACCCAGTATATCACAGCTGTAAACATTTTTAGGATGCATGTGATCTTTTGGTATAGGCATACAATACGAATTAATCAAATCAGGCTACTTGGGGTCTCCATCACCTTAGGCATTCATCATTTCTTTGTGTTAGGAACATTCTAATTCCACTCTTTTAGTTTTTTAAAAGTATACCCTATCTTGTGGACTATAGTCACTTTGTTGTGCTACCAAATATTCTTCATTCTAAGTAACTAACTATAATTTTGTACCCATTAACCACCCCTACTTTATCCCTCCATCCAAACAATCCTTCCCAGCTTCTGGTAGTCATCATTTTATGCTCTGGCTCCACAAGATCAATTGTTTTCAATATATTTCAAAATATATCAACACTTCAATTTCAAAATGTTTCTATAAGAGTGAGAACATGTGAGATTTGTCTTTCTGTGCCTGGGTTATTTCACTTAACATTATGTCCTCCAGTTCCACTGACGTTGCAAATGGCAGGATTTCATTCTTTTTTGTGTCTATATAATATTCTATTGTATTTAAGTACCACATTTTTAAAATCCATTCATCCACTGATGACCACTTTGATTGATTCCAAATTTTGGCTATGGAGAATAGCCAAATAGCCTTTGGAAGTGCAGGTATCTTTTCTATACCACATACTGAATTCCCTCCTTTTGAATATATACTATATACCTAGCAGTGGGATTGCTGGGTCAAATAGTTTGACTTTTAGTTTTTTGTATTCTCCATATAGTCACCTTAAAGGATAGGGTTTTTAGACAGACAGTAGAAAGGGGACACCTCCTTCTACTTGGTATAAAGATGCCCTATAAGCTCCAGCAGAAAGTCTTTCTCCAGATGTAGAAATGTAAAAAATTTATTTCATGCTGATCAATAGTTCCTACTTTAGGTGATGAGAAAATAATCAAATAAATGACTATAAGAAAAGTTACCTTGTAGATCCCAAAGAATCCCAGGTCCCGCACGACAGACAGTGCACTGACTCGGGGACCAGTGGTGATTTCTCCAGCCACTTGCAAACGGATCTTGACGATTTCTAAAGGATTTGTAAAAATCACCTGGGAGCCTCCTGCCTAAAGAGAAAAAATAAAAGCTTTAGGAGCAAAGCAGAGAAATGGTAAGGTGGGCCAGGAAGGGAGGAACGATTATTCTTAAGGAGGCTTGGGATATTTTCTGCCTTCCAGAGACTATAGTTTCCGTCCTTAGCCCATCAATTGAAAGGGTGAGGGATTATGAGTGTGAATCAAAACACAGGTATTGCCTAAGAAGCCATGAGTAGAGGCCTTACTCCTTAACAGTGTGGCTGAAAGAGGGCGAAGACTAAGCCGAGACTTCTGTTGGCTCCCCAGAGTCCTTACACTACAATGACAGATACTCCTCCAAGTGCAAACAACTGCCACACAGGACTTGAAGCCAAAATGAAAAGTAGCTAGTATCCAAGTAAAGAGACACAGATCTGCCTCCCATAGCAAAAAGGGGGAAGAGGAGAGGAGGACAAATCCATCATTCTAGATGGATTCCGGCAATGATTCAAAAGTTGCTGGAGAACATGTAAACTCAGATGAAAGCTATTTTTTTCTTTGCTTAAAAAATCAGGTTGATCCTCAAATATCATTTTGTGGAGTTACATAGTCTTATAATTGTATGTGTACAGGGTGTCCATAAAGTTTGCGTGTAGCTTCCTATGTTAAACTATTTTAAATTGCACACAAACTTTATGTACACTCTACAGGTAATATACAAACAATTGCTCTTTTCATATAAGATAAAAGATGTGTCAAAGTAGCAAAAATACGCATTAAATCAATCATGGCCCAAACTTTGAACATCGTGTGTTATTTCATTCCAGCAATGGCTGGGTGCCATATCTCTGAGATCATTAGTGAAATCTTTAAAGTGCACTATCAGGGAAATTGTAAGCTAGTTATTTCAAAGCTAAGCCCATATTTATTATAAGCAATTACATTTTTTCTTGCTGTACCTCAACTTGTTATTCCTTGTCACAAATGTATTAAACTTTTTATATGATCTGAACTATATTATATTAATTAGAGGTACTACAGGATGGTCTTTGAAGTATTATTTATAATAGCTGAAAATAAAAATTAAAAATATAAATATCCAAGGGTAAGGGATGGGAGTAAATGAATTTGTGTATGTCCATGCACTGAGATACTATGCAGCCAATAAAAGTACTATGAAAAATGTACAATATATACCTGTTCAGTAAAAACTCAAGTATGTTTAAAATGCTTGCATATCCTCCACCATTCCCTGCCATCCCCTGCCACCATGTAGAAAAAGTATGTAACAGTGGTGCTTTCGAGGTGACAAGATTATAAAGAATTTTTTTTTCACTTTTTAGCTACATTTTAAATATTTCCCTATACCTACCTGTGTTACTTGTATAAAAAGTAAATACTTGGGCCAGGTGTATTGGCTCACGCCTGTAATCCTAGCACTCTGGGAGGCCAACACAGGGGTACTGCTTGAGCTCAGGAGTTCAAGACCAGCCTGAGCAAAAGTGAGACTAAACACTTTAGTTAGACCATCTCCACTAAAAATAAAAAAATTAGCTGGGGGTGGTAGCTCATGCCACCTCCATGGAAGGCTGAGGCAGGAGGATGTCTTAAACCCAAGGATTTGAGGTTGCTGTGAGTTATGATGCCACGGCACTCTACCCAGAGTGACAGAGTGAGACTCTGTCTCAAAAAAAAAAAAATAAATAAAAAAAAATAAAAGAAAAAATAAAAATACATAGTTGTACACAATTTATCTAAAACACATAACAATGTTCCCAAAAAGAATCAAAGAAAAATGTTCATTTACTAACTCTTTAAGTCAGATTGTTGTTCTAAGAAAGGGCCTTAGAAGGTAGGAAGCCAAGGGCCAGATGACACACCCAGAGGCTGGTGTGTCTTTCTGCTCCCTGCTCTACCGCTCAGAACAGCGAGGCCTTGTGCGTCCACTGCCGTGACCTGCAATGTGCAGGAAGAACCGCCTGCCGTGTGCCATAGAGGGAGCTGTTTACGGCTCACGGAATGATGAGGTGAATGGGCTCTAGCCTGGTAACCATGTAAAGATTCTCACTGAACTTCTGAACCGGAGCTGTCTGCATATGAAAACGACACAAAGAGATTTTCAAAAATGAATACAAGTTAAAGATGTAAAGACTGTCTTATGAGAGGCAGAATTGCTGAAAAAGACGCATTGGATTGGAGTTAGGCTGAGGGCTGATTTTTCAAAGCTCAAAAAGGAGTAAGACCAGCTCTACCGGGGTCAAATGGGAAGTAATTAGAGAACACCAATCCTCTTGGAGAACGAGGAGGCAGGCGGTGGCTGCTAAGCATCCCGTGTGAGACGGAACTGCATTTCTCCTGTTTGCCAAACCATCTCGCTGACTGTGCAGATCAAAAAGACGGAGGATGTGCAGCAGCAGGCACGGGGCTCCAGGCAGAGCTGCTGCCCCAGACGTGCTGGCTTCTTCCTTCTCATTACTGTCACTGGTAGTAAGGGAAGGCAGTGAATGACCTCTGGACCCCGCTCCAGAGAGACAAATGAGTAAGAATTTCTGTATCTGCCCTTGTTAAAAATTCTCCTGTGAGATTCTTATGTGCAGTGGGGTAAGAATCCCTGCACTATACCATCTCTAGAATCCCTGTCAATTCTAAGAGTCAGTTTAATAGGCTTCCTTCAACCCGTAAGGTTTAATCCCAGCCCTCATTATTATTACTCTTTTTTTTTTGGACACAGAGTCCTGTTCTGTCACCTGGGCTAGACTGCAGTACTGTCCTCATACTTCACTGTACCCTCCAACTCCTGGGCTCCAAATTAGCCCAGCTAATTTTTCTATTTTTAGTAGAAACTGGTATTACTCTTGCTATCAAACTCCTAAGATCCAAAGATTCTCTGCCTCTGCCTCCCATAGTGCTAGGATTACAGGTCTGAGCCACTGTGCCCAGCCCAGAAAGTAACTCTTACATGTTTTGTAACTGATTTCATAACACACTTTTTCTACATATCCAAGGGGTGCCATTATTAAAGGGTACAATTCTTAGGGACAGACTTTTTGCTTTATTATCTCGTATCTTTAATAATAACTGTAAAAGTTATCATTACATACAATAAGAACTTCTCCTTAATTCTTGACTCCAAGCCAATCTACAGATAACAATTCCTTTTAAATAGCAAAGTGAATTCTCATCACTAAGGACGATGCAAGAATCAAACCCACTCCATTGGGTGCATTGGAAAGAAAGAGTATAGTGGTATAGTGAAATGAAGACAAAAATAGCTGCCGAGAAAGATTCACTGGGTTGGAGTCTGAGCTCTGGTGAACACAGAAAGAATTTACAGACTCAAAGTGGCGTATTATAAAGGTGATGAAGATAAAACGGGCCCTTTGGCGTCAAGCTGGAAGGAAATGAGAGACTCCAAGGCACCAAGGGAAGATGCTTATCATCTGATGGCAGGGTCTGGGCATCACCACGACCTGGCCTGCGCGGCACACTGCCTGCTGTGCTTCCGACTCCTGCTCTATTACCCATTCACAGCACCTTGGACCATGGCTTCCTTTGCAGAGATCAAAGGAAGCCGAATCCACAGACAACGGACAGGAACACCTATTGTGCCCAATGTCTTTGTGTCCCTCATCACTTGAGAGCTCTGGCTGTGTGAAGATACTGGTTTCCTTGTGTGTGCAATTCTGTTGCAAACTATTTCCATGCGACTCTTTGGAGTCTGTGGCAAGTAGGACACAGGCAGATTTCCCAAACTGAACTGGCTC
Source organism: Loris lydekkerianus (assembly GCA_963574355.1). NCBI lineage: Eukaryota > Metazoa > Chordata > Mammalia > Primates > Lorisidae > Loris > Loris lydekkerianus. Next base: position 14,905 of record CAUYPK010056202.1, on the reverse strand, counting down.
CGGGTGGCAGATTCTATTTACAGAGGGAACACGAACATCTCTACACGTTTCCTGGGATAGTCTTTGTTCTGAAATCTTAGTTACTATCTAGTATTTGAATTCATCTAAAGGAGAAATGCACACAACTATTACAAACTCACTTCTGCTACTTGATCTTTCATTTACATATTTATTTGACAAATATTTACAAGCAACCACATTCTGAGTTTGGCTTATGAACTATAAGGATACAGATGAATCAGGAAGTATTCCTGTTCTCCAGGAGCTTGAAGTAAGGGTAGGGGTAAAAATATTCATCAAGTATCCATTACGGGCTCTTAGGGACTATTTTGCAGGTATTATCTATTTTTAGTCCACTCAGGAGACGCTCTTTCCAGATTTTACACACAGAGATTAAAGCAACTTTTATGGGCTGAACTGTGTTCCCAAGTACCTCCAAGTATGTGACTACATTTGGAGATAGAGCCTTTAAAAGGGGATTTAAGACAAGATTAGATTTTAGGGAGGGCATTTAAGCCAATCTAACTAGTATTCTTAGAAGAAGAGACAATTATGACACAGTCATGTTAGGACACAGGAAGGAAACCATCTGAGGACACCAGGAAAAGGTGGCCCATTACAAGCCAAGGAAGGAGACTTCAGAAAAACCAGCCCTGGCAACACCTCGATCTTGGACTTCCGGCCTCCTAAAATGTGGAAAAAATAAATAAATAAATAACTTCTGTTGATTAAGCCAGTCTGTGGTGTTCTGGTGGCCTAGAATATAAATATAGCAATTTATCCAGGGCTACACAGCCAGAAAACAGATGAAAACTTTTTCCATGGAGCTCAATAACGGTATGCTTCACAAAGACAAAAAATGGCACATAAGAAAAAATAATAACACATGCTAAGTGCTAAGGACAAGACAGATCAATGTGGCAGCTCGAAGGAGGGCAGGATTCATCCTGGCTGGGACATTCTGGCAGGTGGTGAGACATGTAAGGTAAGATGCGGACAGGGGACGGAGTGTGATTAGGATCTCAGTAGTCCAGTCAGAGAACAATACCCAGGCGCAGTGACCAGGGCGGGCCACCTTACATGAGGGATAAACTCCGCATGACTCTGTCAAGAGGAATTTTAATAGGGATGGTAATTACCATGAGATTGACATCATCTACCAGCATTTACTAAGTGCTTACTATGTACCAGAGATTATACCAAGAGCTTTATAAAAAAAGTTTTTTTGGTTCTTCATAATATCACCAGCTAAGTAATAACATTATCCTTATATGTGAACAGACGGAGGCCAAAGAAAGTAAAGGGGTTTATTTAACTGGCATGGAGTCACACAGCCGAGAAGGTGGAGCTTGGATTTAAAGATGGACTTGCTGGACACCAGGGCCTAAGCACTCGCTCACACTCCCCATCCTGGTACCATGAAGGAACCTTCTTCCTTTTTCAGTGGCATAGGAAGGGCATGGAAGAAGGAGGTTGAAACAAGACTGCTGGGGCCAAATCCTGGAAGGTTCAGGACACTCTGTTGAAAAATAGGGCTGAATTCTGGGGGTGGTGTGTGCCAGCGCATAGCAGAGAGAGCTGGTAAGTATAGTTTAGGAGCTGTAGAGCTATTATCTATGTCTTAGGAAGACACCAGGCAGCAGAGAGGAGGGAGAGCTTTCAGGTAAGGATAACAACTTGGGTGTTAGCAGACCAGGTGAGAGATCAAAGGCCAGAATTAGAATGACACAGTGCTGAGGTGAGGGTGGGAAAAAGGACCAATAGGATTTGGACATAAAATGGGGGTGGGGGGGCAGAGTGGGTAAGCTCACAGAAAGGCCCCTAGTTTTTGCATGAGTGTAAGAGGAACAAAGGGTTATGAAGAGGAATAACTCGTTGAGAAGGCAGTGGAAGGGCGAGCTGGGAGTTAAGGACGGAAACACAGACAAGGGCATCCGTCCACACATAGAACTGAAGGCAGGAGACTGTGTGAACTGGGAAGAGGAGGAAGAAAAACCAAGAGGGATGAGAGACTTAAGAAGTGACCATAAAGCTCTATTGTACACCAGTGGTACAGTAATCCAGGCACAGAAGTCAAGAAAGGGGCTCCAGTAGGGGAAGGCGACATGGCCAACAGTGTCTACTGACACAGGGAGACAAGTCCAGCTATGTGACAAGGGATTGGAAAGAGGGTGCTGGGGAATTATGTAACTGGCTCCGCACTGAACAAAATTTCAGTGACCCCTATATAACCCTCTCCCTTAATTATTTAACCTTTTGAGTTGTTTCCCAGAAACGGTAGATTTTCCACAAGATAAAGGGGCTGAAATTCTAAAAGCCCCTGCAATGACTTCCTGAGCCCAAAATTCACTATCCCCCACCACCTGCCCCCAACGCACAAAGCCCCTTGTTGGTTACACCACAACTTGCCCCAAGGCACGTGGCCCTCCCTTTAAAAAACCCCAGGGATGGACTGGACGCAGTCCTTCACATTAATAATGCCCTGCTTCCCGGGCAATCCTCTGGGTCGCGATCACTGCATCTCTGTGTGACGAGTAAATGAACCTAGATCGAAGCCCCTTTGAGGCTTCGACAATAATTAGAGCTTGTGTGGTGTACATTTTTAGAGTTAGGGAAAATGAGAAAATGACAGTCATTTATGACAGCAAGCAAGGCATATTGAAAATTTATTTAGGGCAATTAAGGAGAAGTGATCTAGGGGGAAGAGAGAGTGAAGAAACACGACAGAGCTCAGTATAACTGAGCCATGCCTCAGCACAACCGCACCAAGTCTGAGCAGAGGAGGAGGCCCTGGAGGGCAGTGTGCGAAGCCTCTGGATTGACTTTAGCGACAGAAGCTGACGAATGGTGGTCGTCTTCACTTATGCTTTGAAAGAAAACAAATGCCACAGGATTTGGGACAAGGAGAGATGACTAAATTGTGATGCATAAACCAAAATGATAAGGAAAGACTCCCTTAGGATCAATAGAAAAATAATAATCTGGCTCTCTCTATGAAATCAGGGTGAAGTTAGTCTCATCGGCAGCACATATGAAAAGATGATGTAGCTGATCACTCTAAAGGCGAGTCCGCAGACAGGGGCTCATACATTCTGTTCCTCAACTCAAAACAGACAGACAGGGCTCTCTCTTAAGAACCTACTGTGTGCGCACACCTCTGAAGAGGAGGAATGATTATGTTCAGTGCCATGTGGATTCTCACCCAGGCTATTACCAGGAACCCAAGAAGAACATGATCAAAATGAAGAAAAATATGGATGCTTTTAAGGGACATAACGGATTTGGATATTAGAGAAACAAATAATGTTGCTAGACGAGGAGATACAATGTTATAAAAACATCAATTTGCCTGCAAATTGATTAAAAATGCAAACATTGTAAAAATGTCAGTTTTCCCATAACAGTCAAATATTTTTAAAGTATCAATTTTTACCATAATTTAAAATCCAAAGCAATCCCCTTATCAAGAATATTGTGAACAGAGTCATGAAGAAAATCTCGTGTCAGCATACATTCCCAAACATTTATAAGGTGTCCCAGATTTTTAAAGTTCAGCACAAGATCAGATAAATTAAGAGCTCCACATCTTCAGGGTCACTGAGTACCTCAAAGGTGTACAAGAAATGCTATCAGCAGAATGGACGCCCTTCTATCTGCAGCTGGAGTCCCTCTGCCCAACTCACGTATCTGGCAATATCCTAACGAGTCACTGTGGTTGCTGGTCTTTTCCTTTCAAAGAGGAATCAGGGGGATCAGTTTTGATGTGTTTCAGCATCAACCCCGTAAACTGTGAAGGAGTCCAATTCATCGGTCTTTCTGGGACAGTCTCCAGCTTCTACCAATTCTTGCTCCCCACAGTTCTCATCTTTTTCCTCCTGATTTATAGAGTACATAGTTAAGCAAGAGGTCCTATCTAACTGCTTCTCTTCCTCCCAGGGTCCTCCCCTCCTCTCCCCTCCCCTCCCCTGTCCTCCCCTCCCCTCCCCTCTCCTCTCTTTCTTGTTTGAACAGAGTATCTGCCTGAAATTTTGGTTAATTTGATCACATGGACTAGAATTCTTATGACTTGGACAGCCTCTAAGAGATATAAATAAATTATTCAGACACATTAAAGTACATGGAAGGAAGATGTTTTTCTAGGTATACTATAATAGACTTTTATCAAATACATCAAATTTTTCTTTGTGGATTAGTCAATAAATCATGAGGAAGCCAGGGTAGTAGGCAGTAAAATTCCCAAATCATGCCAAACCTGAATCCTTAGGGAATATTTTAGACTCAAAAATGTGTAACTGGTGACAATTTTAATTTTATTCAAATGGGACTGCAAAATAAGTACACTGGTGTAGGTTTTACCTACATATAGCAGTGTGGTTTAAGACAGGATCAATGAACGCCTCGTGCTTCTACCAATACAAATGAGAGTACATATCTCCAGCTCTGGCTGTTGTGAGTCCTGTCTGAATTCCATGATCTTCATAAATTCACCTTTGCATCCAGGAGGGCTGAGAGCAACCAGAAAGGAAAACAGGACCGTGGAAGCCACAACTATGTCAGCATGAAGCCCACGCACCAAGCTTCTCAAATGAACAGGGCTCTATCGACACAAAGCATCATTATTTCCAAATGCTCTAATTTTACACAAGATATGGTTCTCCTAGCTCAAAGTAAATTATAGTTTTTTTCTTCTAATACACCCTCTCTGAAACGGGCTAGATAGATAGTCTGCCAAGAACCTGAAATGTGGTTCCTATCACAGCTTTTTTTGCTCTGCGCTCAGATGCTTCAGTAACCTTGATTTCTTCTTCTCTTCCTCACAATTTTGCCAACCAAATTTCTTTTGCCACATTCTATCATGATTTACTTCATTGTTGACACTTCTGATTCTGCACAGGAAACTTTATGATGAAAAGTAAGATAGCCGTTTCTTTTATAAAAACAGAATTTCAAGAAATCAAATATTTAGAAAGGAAATATAAACCAAATTTCTAAGCTATTGTCTCATTTTCTCTAAGTACTCCGAGAACAGTGACCTTCACGAAAACGGTAACGCACTTTCTGTTCAACATTGGTGGACAAGTCAATTTTACAGTTATGTGTGCCTTAGCAATGGCTTGCCAAGTCTGTTCATTATCCCAACTATAGGAAATAACAGCATCCTATATACATTATTTAAAGAACTGCTTCAGAAGGTCCAGTTCATATTTCCCTGTGACCCATTTTCTTTCATCTTTATGAACAAAACAAGCCTTTCTCCAACATTTCTTTACTAGCTGAGATAATACCCCTGAACAGTCTTTATCTTGGAACTGGGGGAGTTAAGTCAAAAGAATTTACAAGGTGAAAAAGCATGCTTTCTTATCATTTATACCCCAAACGATTTTAGTCAACACTCTAAAGAATACTCAGAGGATATTAACAGCCTAGCCAAAAAAAGAAAAAAAAAGAAAGAAAGAAAGTCCGTCTTCAGTTTGCTGTCCACTGAAAACATGGAGTGCATTTTTTTAACATAGGGTAATTTCTGCTATATTTTACACTAAAAGCATTAAATATAACCGTAATTTAATCACCTTCCTTTAATTTGAATTCGCATGGTAGATACTTATAGCTACTTAAAAAATTAAGTGGCAAAATGTATATGAAGAATATGTATCTTGATATTTTAATTATGCTCAATTGAACGTACTTAGATTCAAAGTGCTTTTCACAAATGACATGTGCTAAGAATATCTAATTGCACACTGACATTCTAAAATGTGTGCTTACATGTGTCAAAAATAGATTAATACGAAGTTATAGAATGTAACTTTTTCAAACTAAAACCCAAATATATTATTTTGATTATCTGCATATAAACAAATTTGTATCTACAAACAGCGTCTATACTAATAAATGTCTAGTGATTTACGTTACATTAAGATGAATACACAAGTGATGACAGTACTTGATATATGAGTAAATTAGAAAATAAGATTTCTTAAGAAATCTAAGCTTGGACATCTTCCAATTACTCTAACTCACTGTTAAATGGAGACATGAAAATAATTTGCACATACCATAAGTTCTTTTTTTTTTTTTTTTTTTTTTGTGTGGTTTTTGGCCGGGGCTAGGTTTGAACCCGCCACCTCCAGCATATGGGACCGGCGCCCTACTTCTTGAGCCACAGGCACCACCCCATACCGTAAGTTTTATATAGAAATATATATAAGCTAATAGGTACAAAACAGATATTCAGCAGATAGCAGTGGATGGATGAAGTTAAAGTACAGTGCCTAATAGCAATTACCTGGAGTTCTCACCTGTTCACAAGTACTCAGGACAGGCACTCAGCAACCACACAGACAAGCTGGCACACATGGGGCTGGGAGGCCACTGACTCTATCCAGCTTGGAGGAAAAAGTGTGTTGGTCCCAGTGCTTTCACAAGACATGTGATCACCACCCTACTGTCAGAACTTGAGTCCTAAGGTTGAGGAGAAAACCTTGACTTAAAACTTTGTGTCTAAAGAGAGGCTGAATTGTGTCGCTCAAAAATTCATGTTGAAGAGACAGGGTCTTTGAAGAGGTAATTAAGGGAAAGTAAGAGTCAGATGGCTGGTGTTCTTCATTCAATACAACTTCATTTAATACAACCGAGGGCTGACTACTGCAGAGAGGAAGCAAAAGCAGCCCACTGCAAGTCAGGAGCGGGACGCCGCTGAAGAAACCAAGCCTGCTAACGTCTCAGTCTTGGACTTCTACGCCTTGGCACTATGAGAAAATACATACATACATACATACATATATATATATATATATATTTTTTTTTTTTTTAAAGACAGAGTCTCATTTAGTCGCCTGGGGTTGAGTGTCCCAGAGTCATCACTCACAGCAACCTCAAACTCTTGGGCTCAAGTGATCCTCTGTCTCAGTCTCCCGAGTAGCTGGGACTACAGGTACCTATCACAACACTGGCTTATTTTATCTACTTTTAGTAGAGATGGGTCTTGCTCTTGCTCAGGCTGGTCTCAAACTCCTGGGCTCAGGCAGTCCACCTGCCTCAGCCTCCCAGAGTGCTAGGTTTACAGGTGTGAGGCACCATACCTGGCCAAGAGAAAATACATTTCTGTTATTTAAGTTACCTAGTCTGTGTATTTTGTTCTGGGAGCCCCAGCAAACTAATACACCAGGCTAGACTGCCCATCTAAACCCCTGTCTCTAAGCATAAAGCAACATAAGGATTTTTCTCCTTTGATTTGGCATGTAAATCAAGTTCTTAAGTAAAAAAATCTGTAACTAGATTATTAACTTTGAAAAAATAATAAAACAGACTCTTACCATTTAATTGTTTCTGAGACAGATACCAAACTGAAATATCCGAGTCATAATTTCTTAAGCACATGGTAAGGCAGTAAAAGGCTGTTCTGTTTACATGTTTTACAAACAGTAAGTTTCATATTTTCAGCTTCATAGGGTTTTAATAAGCTTACACAAGGCTGGCCAAGAAACCAAAGTGGAATCTATTTGACTGACATTAAAAAGCAATTAAGTTTCAGGCCTGTCAAATATGTTAACATTTGGGGTCTGCTTGTTATACATGTCTATTTTGACTACTACTACCAGAACCATTAAATGATTTACAGACTTTCAATGTCTAATGTACCTGAACTGTATGAAAGCTCTGACCCAATCTTTCTTCAGATTTTCACATCATAACAAAACTCCTGCCCAGACATTAGAAATCCAGAAGGATGGCCCCATGTCTGAACTGTGTTGAGTCAAAAAACTTTGAGACTTTTTCAAAGAGGGGAAAGGGAGAAGAGAAAAGAGATACCTAGCTGGCTGAGTGGCCAGCATGAGTTGGACTTTCCTCTGGTAAGACGACATTTCTTAGCCACAAATGGCAGCCCTTGGCCTATCCTTAATTGTCTCAGTCTGTTTGGGCTGCTACAACAAAGCACCACCGACTTCTGGAGGCTGGAAGGTGGAGATCAGGGGGCTTGGTTGGGATCTAGTGAGGGCTGGCTTCCTCGCTCACAGGTGCCACCTTCTCACTGAGTCCTCACATGGTGAGTGGAGGGGATGGGTGAGAGAGCTCTCTGGGGTCCCTTTTATAACAGCATAAATCCCAGTCATAAAGACTGAATCCTCAGAACCTAAGCACCTCCCAAAGGCCCAACCTCTTAATACCATCAAACTGGGAATTAGTTTTAAACACATTCAATCTCTAGCACCCGTGAACCCTTAGCGCCATCGGCTGTTTCTTTTATTTTTGCCTTCAGTCCAAGTAGAAGTCATCTGGAGAAAGAGCTTCTCATGGGAGCAGGCAGGCAGGCCTCCAGCCCAGGCCTCTGCTTTAGCGAGCCCCAGCCCCTGGAAGATGTTCTGGGTGAGCTGTGATGGAGCTGATGGCTCCTCAGCTTTTTTGAAATCTCCAAACTTCGATATGGCCACGATTAGTATGTTTTGCTATTCATTGACTTCATTTTTATATGATTCCTTCAAGATTATGTCATGATCATTTCACATATTAACCATTCAATATCTTTTCTACTTAAAATACAAACCATCATAAATAAGCTATACCAAATGCCCCACATTGTTTATCTCATCCTATTCTTAAGGTTCTGAATATATATGGGGCTGTTTATGCCATTCTTAGACACGATGTCAAATAAATGGGGTTTTGGGTTTTTTTAGAGGGTGCTACTACTGAGCGATCATGGAATACTTTCTTAGGAAACATCCTAGATATGTGGATATTTAAGAGGGGTTACAGCTATGATCCCTAAAGCCTGTCAATTCCGTCACCTCTCCTCCCCACTAATCCCTCGAGTTAATGCCTCTTCATCAGCCAGCTGTCTCTAAGTTAATAGTAACATAGCACATAAAGTTACTCCCCTTCTTTGCTAATTCCACAACTACCCTCATCCCTAACACCTTCTAGCCAAGCATTTATTCATTCAATAGATAGGTTTTAAATGTCTTCCACATATCAGGCACAGTGCTAGGCACAGAACTGTAACAGCAAGACATAGGCCCTGTCCTGTGGGTATATAGATGTCTCAGTTCAGTGTTTACCCAACAGTTTATTCATTGAGATGCAATTAGTTGTCAGCACAAAGTTATAAAGAAAGAGCTTCCTAAGTGGCAAAGCAGTGACCATATTTGACAAGACGGCAGATCTACCAGATACAGACCCTAAGCCTTTGAGTGTAGGAGTTGGAGGACATAAATAAAGAATGAATATAAATTAAGAAAATCTTTAATATAGTCTTTCATTTTGCAGAGTATGCAAAAAATTCTCTCAGAGCATATTCCAAATAGTAACAGTAATAAAATTTAAGAACAATGTAACTAACTGCTGGATTTTCATTAAACTACAAATGGATTATAAGTATATAAACATTAAAAAATAACAACTTCATTTCTATAGCCTTATTATAATGTATAATGTATCCTGATTACTTGGCATGTGACACAGGAGTGACTTCAGAGAAATTCAACTTAATGACTGAGTCTCACATCATCCTGTATTTGTAAGTAAAATATGTATGCAGGGGCTTGCACAGTGACACAAAACTGGTGCCTTAAGAAAACGATGTTGTGAGGCTCTGTTTCCACAGGAAATCCTGGGAAGAGAAAGATCACAAAAGTAAGACTTATTAAATCCACTTTAAGTAATCCACCCCACCAGCTCTGATTGCCACAGCATATGTGTTCATTACAGGAGGAGATTTTCTTCCTGGTTTGATATGATTGGGTCTGAAGTCTCAAGGGATTTCAAGTTCAATTATCAGGAATCTGGCTCTGAGTGTATTTTATGATGAAAGTATTCAGAGCTAAAACCAAACCAGAGCTAAATTCAGAGCTAAAAACAAAATAGTACAAGGGTTTGAAGGCATTTGTAGATGGTTGAAATAAATGGAAATGTTAAGCAAAGTCATTAATAGCTATGTGGGGTTGTGACTCAAGGCTGTGCTAGGTCCTGGCATACAAAAAATGAGGTTTGCCGATCAACTTTCCTCTTTCAATTATTAAAAGGAAAGCAAAACTGAGCACCTTGAATTAATTAGCTGAGGGTGGGGCCAGGGACGAAAAGAGGCGGAAAGGTCTTGTTGTAGAGAGAGGGGCCAGGTGGCCAGCAGGAGTATGAAGGGCATTTTGAGGAAGTCGGCACCCTGAGGAAGGGGAACATGGATCAGCAGAGTCAAAAGATGCGCAGAGAGGTGCAAAGTCACTGTGATAGAGACCCAGAGGCCAAGTGCAAAGATTGAAAGGGGCAGCCAGTCCCTAGCTCGGTCTCAATTCAAATTGAGGGAGCCCTTTAATTTTATTTCGTGGATACCCTTAAGGCAAAGCTTCAATCTAGTCATTGCTACTTTAATGAGTTTCTGTGCTTGCAACCACAAGCAACCAGGAGCAGGAATGGGTTCTAGGATCAGCAACAGACCCTCAGACCACCTGTGAGTTCCATACAAGGCAGGGTGGGAGCACAAGGGTTCTCAGCTTACTGAATCCCCCAGTGGTAGTTGAAAGACCCTTTGTCACTATTCCTATTAAGAGGTAGAGTCTAATTTCTCTCCTCTTGAATCTGGGCAGGCCCAGCTGGCTTGTCTGACCAAAGAATGCAACAGAAGTGACATTCAAACTTAGGTTATAAGACTTGCAGCTTTGCCTACAACTCTTAAGATGCCTGCTCTTGGAAGGCTCCTTCTCAGAATAAAGCTGCCAATGTGTGAGAAGTCCAAGCTATGCAGAAAAGTCTCAGTTGGTGCCCTGGACAACAGTGCCAGCTGCTCACAGCAGACAGCCAGTGTGACGGCCAGCCACAGAGTGAGCCATCTTGGACATCTATCCCAGCTGAACCTTCAGTGACTCTGCTCCAGCTGCCGTATGCTGTCACCATATAAAGATCCCAAATGAAAACTTTCCAGTTGAGCCTAGGCAATCCACAGACAGATGATAATAATATGGTGTTGTCTGCAGCAACTACGTTTTCGGATGATTTGGTACACAGCAATAGATGATCAGAACACCTCTCTTCTCAGTGACGGGGCAATGCTAAAATCATCCCCACTGGAGGCATGCCCTGAGTCTAGGACTGCACACAGTGTGGGCACAGGATGAGATACAAATCCTATTTAGAAAAAAGGATGCTCTGCTCCTCAGCAGAGGAGACCAGTCAGCAAAGAGAGGCAAATAAGGAGACTCGCAAAGCAGATCAGAGATCTCAGATGCTCCCAAGGCAGCTTAGGTCCTCAACCGGCCATTCCCAAGCTCTACTATTTCCTTCCCTTCTCTTGAGGTAAGTGAATAAATATTACATCCCTCTCCATCTAAAATGCCTAACTAAAATAATCACTTTCATAAAACCCAGAATATGTGTCTCAGAAGTTTAAAAGCAGAAATCAGAAAAGGAGGAGGACTCGCCCTTAAGTTTGCTTTAATTATTTATTTTTTAAATTATATTATTATAAATATTATCTCATTTAATTTTCACCACAACCACATAATGTAAGTGTAGTGGATAAAAGATGGTTGCAACATCTCTGCCATGTCCCCCAGAGGCAGATTCTATTTTCCCTGTCACTGAGTCTGGCCTGCACCCTAATTTTAACAAACACACTATGGTTAAATTTATGTCCTATAACTTCAAAGGCTGGGCTTCTCACTTTGCTCTCAGAACTAACTTTCACCTTCTTAGAGCCCTACAATATGGTCTGAGGAACCCCACGGCAGCTATGCCATAGGACCCAGCCTACCCCACTCGCCCCAGCCCTAGCTGAGCTCCAAGCTAGCCGGCTGCCACTTGTGTAAGGACATTTTAACCTAGCAGCCTCAGGACTCCAGCTGAAACTATACAAATAGGTATAATGTCCCATCAGTATGAAAAAGAACAAACTATTGTTTTAAGCCACTAAGTTTTGGAGTGGTTGGTTATATTGGCAATAGATAGTTGAAAGAGGAAGTTGTTATCCCCATTTTATAGACAAGAAAATAGAGGCTCAGAGAAGATAAATAACCCATGCAATTCTTGACTCACACCTAGTGGCCCTTGGACTCCAAACTGACTGAAAGCCCACGCTGTTTCCAGTACAATGGATGGCCTCCTCTTAGATATGATTTTTTCCATTAGAAATGGCTATGATTTTGAAAAGAATTAATTTCACAAATAAAAGCATCCCTGCACTGCAATTCTCAAAGCCTCAAAAATTGTGAGGTTTTAAAAGGAACACTTTTACTTTATAAAATGTCTGTCTGCATGTTCTCTGTTCTTGGTGATTTGGGAACCATGGTGTGTATGATCTCTTACGTTCTTGCACAGCTTGGAGAGAAAAACGTCTGATTTTATTGTTAAGGAGAGGGGGTTTGACTAACATAAAAGATATAAACGAATCCATTATACCAGATGTGTCATCGACAAACCATGAAGACTTGACAAGATCACTTCTAAGAGCCATTGTAGCTTTACAACTCTTTGATTTAACAAATATTTACAAAGAACCTGCTGGGTACCATTCACTGTCTGTGGTCCTTGGGATATATTAATGAATAAAGTGATCCCTGACATGTGGCGCTTGCACTTTATGATGACACAGAGAGAAAATAAACGAAAACCAGGATAAATAAGTTATATAGAATGTCTGAAGGTGGTGAGGGCTATTGCAGAGGGAGAAGGAAGTGGGGTGAGGAGAGAGGGAGGAAGGGAAGGCAGGTGGGCTGACAGTAAGGAAGTAGGGAGGGTAAAATGTTTAAATTTCCTTAGTATCTGGTATAAGTTTAAGTTGTAAGACTGAAGAAATGACTGTCGTCTATGGAAGAAACCCTAAGTTACCAAAAAATTGGCTAAATGAATATACTTTTCCAACTGTAAGTTTATCTGTATAACATGCCCATCAACCCACACCATCTACGGCTGACACGCGCTGTAAATGCCACATTCCAACATTTGAAAGTAATACTCCCATGTATGATTCTTTTCTGACAAGCAAACCACATGAGATGTGCTGATGGGGAAAAAAAATACAAAGGCATCAATCTGGGAATCATATGAGTGCAGTAGGTTAGAATGAAGGATTAAGAAACGTTTACATTGCTTAGGGATACACTCAGGGGTGACACAAAGTAGAAAGATAAGCATGGGAACGAAAATGCCAATTTCAGGACAGGAAGACGAAGGGGGAACAGGACCTGAGACAGGCCCACCAGGCCTCAACCTGCATTTGTGTTGCCATCCTAAGCTAAGTTGGTAGACACAGACGTCCTTGTGGTATCTTTGTATTTTCCTCAAACTTCCAAAATAAAAATTAACTATAATTGAATAAAATGTAGCAAAGAGGAAAAAAGAAAATTGCCTTGAAAATGTATTTGATACATGGCTGGACAAACAGGCATAAGGATATCAGGCATAGTGATGGTGGTCCTGTGTATTTGATCACAGTGATCAGGGGAGAGCAATTAATGTTACTCTTGATTCCAAGTTTTCCCAATGGTAAAATTCTTGCCAGTCCTTTTCAGAACCAGTGCCATGAGCATATTATTTTTCCCACTTGAAATGAATATAAACTCTAATAAAGAGGTATATGTATATTTACGCACACATACACAAATGCATATGTGTGCCTGCATCACAATGAAAAAGGACCATGGACTTATTATCAAAGGACTGTAGTCCAAAAGAACGTTCACTTGTCTCTCTAAAAATGACCAAACAATGCTATTATTTTCTATTAGTATTCATATGGCTGTTTTATTATTAAATAGGCGCTTTATAAGACAGAGGCTCATATTTTGTCTTTCTCGTGAATACCAGATTTCTTTTCACGCCAAATAAATTATCATATTTATACTTCTTCCTTGAAATCTGTTGTTTCACCACTTGTATTTCTTTACTACATTTTTAAGAGCAAAGGATAAAAAGCTAAAGATACCAGATCCCTTAGGATTTCAACCCTCAGTTCCACCAGATGTGTAACAGACAGTCAATGTACCGGTTTTGTTGAATGGAGGATTGCAACCCACAGATCAGACGGAATCACCTATGTTCTTTTCTTCATAAGTAGCAGCAGCAAAACAATCACACTAACATACTTGCTGAGAAGATGCCAGTTTGTAAAGTCACTGGACACCTAACTGGAAATCAGAGGTGGTAACAGCCCCTCTCTCCTCTGTCACGTTTACTGAGAGTTCACTGTCACTAGCAGATCCTCGGACACATCCCATCAGGCGCTGAGCTTCTGATTCAGGAAGGAGAAGACTAAAAAGAAACAGGAGGGGTACATGTCTCATGGGAGAAGCTCAGGGCTCCAGGTCTGTCAGAACTCCTGCAACGGCTCGCCGCACTTAGAATGCAGAAAAGCAACTTCTGGAGAAAACACCAACCACAAAGAATTCTTTCAGATTTAGAGTTTGTAACCCCAGTCTCAGCATCTGGCTTAATCCTGAACTATACTGAATATATCACTACTATTAAATGCGAGTCTATAAAAATGCTCAGGAAACTGATTTCAAGATTTTTGAAATTTGTAAAATTGCCACGTATTAAGATAGTGCAAATGTTTTTGTTACATAGATACTTTGTATAATGCTTACGTTAGGGCTTTTGGTGTGTCTGTCACCAGAATAATGTACATTATACCCAAGAGGTTAAGTTTTTAATCCCATACCTCTCCCCTACCCTCTCTCCTTTTGGTTCTCAATGCTCTTTCTATCTCTTTGTGCCTATACATACCAATCACTTAGCTCCTATGAAGCCCCTTTTTTTAAAAATTTTTTTTTTAAACTAAATCATAGCTGTGTACATTAATGCAATCATGGGGCACCATACACTGGTTTTATAGACCGTTTGACACATTTTCATCACACTGGTTAACACAGCCTTCCTGGCATTTTCTTAGTTATTGTGTTAAGACATTTATATTCTA